>PVKE010005531.1:0-58566 GCA_004027555.1 Craseonycteris thonglongyai
AAAAAAAAAAAAAAAAAAAAAAAAAAAATTGACCTTGTACTGGATTATTTTGGCACTAATTCCTGTTTTTATTTTATTGATTGATTGATTGATTTTGCTAGCTATTGCTCTGCAATAAGTTACCTCAAAATGTAGTCGTTTAGAACAGCAGTTACTAGTTTCTTGTGGGTCAGGAATTTGGATGTCTCGGCTGGGTGGTTCTGGAGTGGCGTTTGCAGTCAGAATGGGACGGCGGGGTCAGACTGGGGCAGGTGGGGGCTGCTGGGACAGCTCTGTCCCTTCACATGGACTCATCGGGCTCCTCATGTGTGAGCTGCACATGGACTAATTTGGGCTTCCTCGCAGCATGGCGACTCCCACGAGGCCGGTTGGATTGTGGACACGTTCAGGGCTCCAGTGGGTGGTGAGCCATTCACAAGTGCACACCCCCAAGCCGAAAGGAGTCAGACTCTACCTGACGGGCAGTGGCCTGGCTCTCGGAGACGGTACCGTGACCATCTTTAGGAAATACGGCCGGTCACACCTGGAACATCAACCAGGCTACTCCGGGCCAACAGCGTTCAATATGGAGGGGCCAAGACCTGTCAAGCACGAGAAGGCAGGTTTTTGTATTTAGAAGGGGAAGGGGGAAAACAGTTATTTTTTGATTAAAAAAAAAAATCTATAACAAGTTCTGTCTGGATGGCCTAATTTCCATTTATGTTGTGACAGAGATGGTGTTATCTAAAGGAGGGCATTCTATATGGCCTAAACATACGGAACTTTTCATTATGCCTACTGAGGCGAAACAAGTGAGAAAATACGGTTGTATGTGTTCAGTACTGAGTGACTGCAGAATTGTTATCAGTGGACCATTTGCAGTTAAAGTGCAATGATAAGTAATATTTTATAGGAATAAGTTCTATATCAAGTGCTTAATATCCATTCATACTTTTAAGTGTATCTAAAGTCATGATCATGAAGCCGTGAGTTACCAAAGGAACAAATTAAAAGTGAGGGCGGTAAAGGATGTGGCTTGGCTTTAGAGACATACTTCTAATACTTCTTCGGAGAAGTATTAGAATATAAACAGAGCAATAAAATAAAATAAAAACATAAAATCTAGTAACATGTGGAAATGAGAACTCATTGGACAAATACAAGATTGGTGGGTCAGAGTGGCGGTCACTTCCTCCCAGTTTGACTCCTCATTTTTTCTTTGTTTGGTCTCTTGTTCTGCTAACTAGCCTGGGGAATGAGTGGCTTGGCTAGTCATACAGGCAGAAACCCAGAAGTCAGTGTAAGATTCCTTTGTTCCCAAACCCCCATATCTGGTTACTTAACACCTGTCAAATCTACCAGTTCTACCTCGTAGGTCTTTCTTAAATCTCTCTGCTCTCCATTCCTCCTGCCCTTGCCATATAGCCCAGTGTTTTATTTCATTATTTTTTAAAGATTTTTTGTTTTGAGAGGAAAAGAGAGAGAAAGACAGACAGAGAGACAGAAAGAAGAGGAGAGGGCCCAGAGTGGTCTCCATATGTACATCATTAGTTGTGACATCTTTTGATTCCACACAGGTGGATGTGGGGCTGCCCAGGGCGGGAACTGAACTGGGGCCTCCTGCCTGGGAGGTGAGACTCTTTACTGCCATCCCGGTGGTTAGCCGTTGCATCACAGTTCAGCGTATGGGTTTGTATGGGCTGGGGTTGGGATTTGATCCATGGACCTCGGAGTTGCAAATATCCCAGCATCCCATAGTCCAGTGTTTTAAATTTCATAGCTTCACCACAGCTGCTGCTTCCTCACTGCTATCCCTGTTCTAACCTGTTCTCTTATCTGCCAGAGGGATCTTATCAGGCCACTCACCTGCTAAAAAGTCTTTAATAGCTCCTGATTTCATAACTGATAAAAATCTAAACTCCTTGACAGGGCACTTAAGGACCTATAAGTTCTGGTTCCTACTTACCATTCCAGCCTCATCTCCTGTTTCTGCTCCCCTCACTTCTTTTTTTTTGGTCCATCAAAATAAACCACAGATCTCATGTTTTAGCATCTTCATGCTTTTGCTCAAATACGAATGCCTTTTCCAGGCTCTTTGCTTAGCAGTCTCTTTTCCGGGAAGCGCTTGTTAGTTACCAGGCCTGTCTTCCACGTCCCCATGCCATTTTGTCCATTAGGCCAGCATAGCCATGTGGTCTGCTTTCCCTACCGGCCTGTGAATTCTCTGAGGGCAGTGATTGTCACCACCGTATCTTCAGAATTAGCACAGTGTTAGCTCCCAAGCAGGAAGTTAACAAGACTTGGAAAAGAATTAAATAAAAAGTGGACAAAGATTCAGCAACCTAATATTCTAATTTCTAGAGAATCGCGGCCCTTGTGTGGCCATATTAGCAGAGGAGCCACCAGCCGGGATTGAAATCTGCCCCAGAGCTCTGTCAGCTTCGGAAGCCTGCAACCCTCAGGGGTTGGGGGTGGGGACAGGAATTTGGGGCAGATACAGAGAAGTCCACAGGACCCTGAAGATGAAACCCACAGTGGCTGTAGAAAGGAGTCTTTTAAACTGGAGGAAAAAGTCAAGGTGCAGCTTAACAATGCCATCTACTTAACAATGACATCCAACTTTTACAAGTCATCTTTCCTGAAGGTGGGCATCTCTTAGGACTCAGGGCAGGGAGCGTGGCCTCAGCCAGCAGCAGAAGAGATTTAACACAGATGGATTTCCTGACAGTGAACTTTATAAACTGGGACAGGTTGCTTATGGAGATTAAGACATCCCTCCCCTTTTGGGGGGCAAGGAGAGAGGACAGCAAGAGATGAACTGGAACTGCAGGGAGGGTTTCCCACTGACTTCAGTGTAGCACTGCCCAAGGTGGGGAAGACACCAAAGGGGCTTCAGGCCTTTTAAAAATCCCGTGAATCAGGGTATTCGCAAGTGCTGACTTTACATCATTATAAGCATTTACAACCCTTCGCTCATTTGGGCCCAGGAAAAATGTTGAATTTACAAGCATGCAGTGAAAAGACTTAGTGGTCCCTCTCGAAAGCACAATCAGCTGATGAAGATGCTTGCTTCTCGCTATTTCTGCTTTTACTTGCTGTGTAAATTATCCATAAAAGAAAGAAAAATTTTAAAATGACCTGCTGATTGACCCCAGGTAGCACTTGTGGCAAGACAGGATTGTTAGCTCTGCCATTTGGAAAAATTGTGTGCCTCCCTTGCTTTTACACTGGCACTTCCCCCAATCCCCCTTTTTTTGGTGTTTAAATACCTGATTGCAGGGCCACAAAAGTGTTCAAATGTTACTAGTGGAAATTGCATTAGCATTAAAATTCCCGTGTATTTTCTTCTGTGTTGGTAAATGAATTGAGTTTCTTTGGAATGGAAAGTGCTCTCATAATCGTATACCTTTTTCAAAATTTAATATATTTCTTTCATCTTCCTTATACATTAGAGACTCATTAAAAGAAATCCAGATAAGCTCTACAAGTTTTTGTTCTTATACTGTAAGGCTAACAATAGTTTAACAGGACCCAGTCCACATGCTTTAATCTATATCAAGAAAAAGGGTTTTGCAAATGTTTCTCTTCAAAGTAGTAAAAGTAAATGAAGGTTAAAAAAGGAGTCTAAAAAGAAAGCCTTATTAATGGGAAATGCATTCTGACAAATCAAACTGATTCCAATCTTAATAGTCAATTTAAATAGTGGAATTGGTTAATAGCATCAAATTAGGATTAAAGAAAGGGATAAAAATCTATTTCCACAAGTTGTTTCTAAAGAAGATGTTGACTGGTTGCTGTATTGTATCAGTTTGCTTATACTGTACATAATGAAGCATGTCTTCCAATAAAACCTTGCTGGGGGAAGTTTAATCAGATGCCTTTGATATTATTTGAGCAAAAGCTACTTTGGATTCAAAAGAATCAAAGAGAAAAATCTTTAGCTCCTGTATTCAGTCTTAATCCAGTGTGGGTGCTAGAGCTCTGTATACACCCATCCTCACCTACTCCCAAATGTAAGCACAAACTCGCTGGTTGGGGTTTCAAATTAGTCTTTTCAGAAGCCATGGACAGAAATTTGTTTTGTTCAGTAACTGTGTTCCACACCAATTGTTTATTTCTAAGCTTATCACAAACCAAGTCAAGATAAAGATTTTCTCTTGGTAGGAATTTTAATAGACACTGGTGACTGCAATTAACAGCTACCCCAAAATAATTTAAAATTACTATCTGAGCTTGCTTTGTTTGGCTCCCACAGGAACTAAGCCAGCACGGTCATGTCCCAAGACTGCCTTTCTATGTCATTGACCAATTTTAAACCAAATTTCGTGGATATGTCATAGAAATAACAGATGACACGAAAAGTTTTATATAACTTACTTTTCTCCTTCTTCCACGGAGCGCACTATTCTTGCATTTTCCTGAGCTTGTCACTTTAGTTGTGGTGTTCACTTCAGGCTACCAGCTCCCACTGTACGTCAGAACAACTTAAGAGTGGTCCTTTGTCAGTTTGAAATTGGCCTTTAAATTATAATCAGCTCTAAAGCAGGCCGTTGAATGTAGGGAATTTAGTCCAGTAACTTTGAAGGGAGAAGTCTGTATCCAGCTAAGGCTTTTCTTCCCACTCTGCCCGTGTCTTGGGGTCAGAACTCATCTCTTAGGGGAGAAAAGACCCAGCCAGCCACCAAGCTGAAGCTATTTGGTAAGGGAGTGAGAACAAAAGGCGTCACTTATGTTAGGTGATTAGCAGCGAATGATGTATGGGGGGTGGGAGGGAGCCTGGCTGTATACAAGGAAGGGGGGCTGGCAGTTGCCCTTGTCTAGAGGGGGAAGGACAAAGAATGCTGTCCCTGAACATTTGAAGCCCTGGGGGATATCTTAACAGGATCAAACGGCAAAGGACTCTTAGTAGTGTTGTACAGTGAGAGCTGAAGTTCTTTGGACATGCTGGCAGAGAGCTGAAAATATCACCTATCAGCTACTTATGTATTTCAGAAACAAAAGATAATGGGAAGGCTAACAAATTGCATGTCTTTTCCACTTACCATTGCTTAGTGCTTCCAGTAAGTAAATGCAGTATCTCAGCTGAGCTGCTCTTTCAAATTATTGTTAATTAAATAATACTCCCTAAGAACTCTGTCATTACTGGCAGCCAGGAATGGGTTTGTTGAGTTTGCTGGAGGCTGTTAATGTGCCAACAAATGGGCTCTTAATTGCCATAAGAGATAATTTCATTGGGGATTGTAGTTCACTTTTCCCAACAATTCTATAGCATATTTTATATTTTAAACTTCCTTTTTGTTTATTTTTTTAATTTTAATTTTTTTCTTTTTGTTTTTATGTCTGGAGTTCCATAAGGAAAGAGGAATCATTTTCTAATGACTCATCCATTGAATTAGCCAATTCTCTATAATGGAAAAAAATGTATGTTGTTATTCAATATGTAATTTCTCCCCTATTTCCATTATGACTAGAGAAAAGCAACTAATAACAGATGTAAAATTAACTTAATTTTCTCCTGTTCATTTCATTATTTATCCGTCAAAATTGACTTTTGCTGAGAGAAATGATTTCTGGGATGTCTTGGATGTGACTCTGACATTACGTCTGGTCAGCGGTTCTCCTTATAGACAGGAGTGCTGGACGGACAGAACCGGTATCATTAGATCCAGTTGAAAGGGGCAGAAGATGAGGGCATTCGGCCCCAGAGAGGAACATGTGCCATCCGTGGTTCTAGAACTTAAAGTGACCTTATCTTCAAACATTTTCCTTCTGTTCATGAACAGAGGATAAGAACAGATATTAAGAAAAAGTCACTGTTTTTCAGTGCTATTCAGCCTCCATATGCCATTTCAAAAAGAAGTGTTATTTCAGCCTTTTCCTAAATGACCTCTTTTCATCATAATGTAATATAGTTTTTCACCTTCTGAGTGGTACTTCGGTTTTTTAATAAAGTTACATACTTGTTTTGGAGGAATTACACTTTAGAATGCATCTCAGTGGTATTTCCTCCTAAGTTTCATTAGGTTGAGTTAATGTACAGCTCCACTTTAGTGAAGGGTGGGGGATGGGGGCGGGGGAGAGACAGCGTAGAAGAGAGAGGCTCATACAATTCTGTAGCCTAACTTTCTTCAGTTTCACATCTCAGTATCATTAACGTAAGGTTTCCCGTAATAAAAGCATAATTTAACTGGCTAGTACTAAAACATACCTATCCACATTATATCCGTGAGGTACTATCCTGTGGTCAAAATAGTTTCCAAGTTCATGTTTTGATTTCTGGTGTCACTTGATAAGCTTTCAATCTCCTGTTTGCCTCCAGATTCTTGTCTCTCTCTTTTTCCCTTTAAGATGTGAACGGGCAGGCATCTTGGCCAAAATGTCTACACATGACTGAGTACACTTGGAGAAAAGCAGGGTTTCCTTTTGTCTGCACCCTGCCTGGCTGCATGTCACTCCACACCAAGGGGCAGGGCCTCCCTCACAGTAGGAACTTTGCAGTAATTGCCAGAACCAATTGAGCTCAGACTTATGGGTTCCTTTTCTTTTTCTCTTGGAAAATGGAGGGAATGGGAGACAAGGCCATTTTTGACCAATGACAATACAGCGTAGAAATAGATTGGATACAGCCAGTGCCCACTTGTGTTGCAGACAGCAGTCACGGGATATATTGTGTACAGCGATGATTAGATGTGAACCTACGCTCACAAGCTGACACCCCCCCACCCCCTGGGCGTTCCAGTATTAACCCTCTGCATACACAACACTCAGCAGAGGAATTAGCTGGACTTGCTGAAAGTCAGAGGCCGCACTCACTGCTTTCACCAGGGAGCAGTGAAAAATGGCCTTTGGTAAGAAAGCGGAGTGAATACCAGGGAAAGGAACTAAACACCAATTACATTTTTTCCTACACAGTATTTTTTTTATTTTATATCAGACTCTCTGTGAAACATTGACATATTTTATATATGATACATGCAATAGATCTGGACCCCTTTTTGTGTTAGGGGTATGTGTGTGTGATTATATGTTTTGATTCATTAATTCCACATGTATTTAGGTAGCTGGAGACTAATGTACATATGCATATAAATGCAAACAGATGCAATAGCAGAGGTGTTTTTCTCTTTTATATTTATATGTACCGGTATATATATTTTCATATTCCACAGGTTGATTTTAAGTCTTCCAAACACCACAAACTGGTTTCCAGAAATCCTTCCACCTCAATGAGAGCCGTGTTGGGCTGGAGGGTTACATATACAACCAAGGCTGTGTTCCCACAGGACCGTGTGTGTGTGTGTGTGTGTGTGTGTGTGTGTGTGTGTGTGTAAATTCTCATTCAGCAGGGGTTCAGCTTTGCTCAGCTGCTTCCAGAGCCACTGGAGGTGGACAGACAAGCTACTACTGCCAACTGAATGGCTTTCCATCTGCCCTGCTTTGCCTGGAAATAACCGGCCAGATCAACGGTTTTTGCTTTGTTTTTTTTTTGTTGTTTTTTCCCCCCTGATTTGAAGCAGAGGCTGACATAAAACAAACATGGCATTTCTTTTTGAAAATTGGATTCTGAAATTGGCTTCCTCCTTCTAGAAGCACAGCGAGATTGTAGTTCCAGTTCTGCGAAGATCATAAACAGTTTGCATACAAAGCTCCAAATTCGGAGGCAATTACATTAGGTTTTTGAGATTTGGGGGAAGGGGGCAGTGTTTGGTTTTTAGTGGTATGTTGTAGTGGGATGAATGGAAATGGTTTCCCTTGAACAGAAAGGGACAGAAGAACTGGGGGAACAAATTAATAAAGAACATATTTGCCAGTCTTTTATTAGCAATTTTAAAGGAGACACAGCAGAATGTGAAGTCATGCAAATATGGCTTCTTGAGGAAATTCATTAGCATTGCCCACAAGCTATAGTTTACAATAAATGGCCTCTGGGGCCTCCAAGGTCATGGCTGTGGCTAGCTCATGGCAGTTGAGGTGACACTTATTATAAGGAGAGTCCCCTTGACACAGCATATGAGGTGTAGATAAGAGTATTATCTAAGCCAGTTGCACTGTAGTGATTTGAAATGGGAAGTCTTTTTTAATGGTGCAAGCAGGGGAAAAACAGTACTAGAAGAATACAGTCTACTAAAGGTCCCAGCAGAGAGACTGAGTTTGCTTATGCTTAAAATGAGAGGCAAGGAAAAGAAGAACGTTCTTAGAAGAGAGTAACCAGTGTTCTTCAGTATTGTGACTTCTCCTCCCCAAACACACACACACACACACACAACCTTGTACATAGAAATGAAAAGAGATTTCCTTCACTCATACATTCTTAGCATACTGTGAGGTCTTGAATCTTTAGGGGATAGAAGGAAAAAGAGCCATTTTAGGGTGAAATGAAGATTTGAGAATACTAGCTACCAAGATTGTCATGTCTGTTCGGTCCCCATGCAGTGGAATGGTGAGCTATACAACTGCATTCAGTTTCACACTGAACTTGTGATGGGCTCATGGATGCTCTCACAGACACAGTTGAGGCATATGGACTCGCTGGTGCGCTGGCTATGGAATCACATTCTCCAGTGTATGCAGCTTGACCGGTGAGCCACGGGATTGCCTGGGTCCTAATCTCTGCTCCACTATGACGCGCTCTCTGCGCTTGGGCAGGCCCGGGACCTCGGCGTGCTTTCCTAGTTTATAAATCTCGTACTGCCTGAATCCGTCTCTGTGAAACGCTGGTAACTGGGCCTGGGGACACTTGGGGTTCCATGAATCCCCGCTGGCAGTGCTAGTGAGAAACACCATGGCGTCGCGTCAGACAGAACCAGCAGAATCAGCTTTAGAGTCTACTTCTGGGGGGCTTGTTTCTGGTAAACTATTTAATTTTTCTGATTAAGGCTCAGAGAGTTTTCCCAATCCACAGAGTTGTAGGGTTGCTCTACGGATGAATGCATCTCACGTATGCAACATGCCAAGCATAGTGTGTGGGACAAAATAGGTGCTCAGTAAAAGTTTAACTCTTTCCAAAAGAAGAGAAAATACTCCTATGCTGTAAACTATAATGTTGGCCTTTTCTCATAATTGTTTGGCTCTTTTCCTTCATATTTTTTGTGGGTGGGGGTGGGCAATAATTTTCAGCCTAGGATTTCACATCAGTTATTGGCCAGCCGTGGTGATTTCCCCAAAGCAATTGAAGTTACAAACCTATATTTGGTGGATAGTGGGAAATGGAAGCTTGTTAGTAAAGGGAAGTAAAAGGTAATGGGAACAAAAATTCTACCTGGCTTGTCTAACAGACACCATTCTTGACATACTTTGGGGGAAACACAGACCAAAACATGCTTCTTCATTTTGACTATGTGGAAACTGTCAAATTCTGAAGAGAAGGGAAAGGAAGATTATGCCACACAGGTGTCTCCAAATACAGACACAATATGAAATGCATTTTCTAATAAAATGCCCATGATTTTACTGGTAGACTAACTGGGGAGATCTTAGCAATATGTTTCCCTGATGGCAGAATCACCATTATGTACGAATCCTCTTACTAGATACTGTCCCAGATACCTTTTGGGGTACCTGGGCAGCAGATTTCTACCTTAGCTAAGAATTGGCCCCTCCCCCAAAGGAGAGGCCCCGCCAGCCTTGTTTGTAACCAAGGACTCTGCACCTCCCCCAGGCCAAAGCTGTGTGGAATGGGGTGGGCACTGGGGTCAAGCTAGGCCCAGATTGTTTCCTGGGAATGTGGCCTAGGGATGTGCAGGGATGGCTGCGGTGCCGTCCTGCAGAGGCCGCACAGAGGAAGTTGGCAGAGAAGAGAGACACAGGAGGGCAGAGGATGCCAGACGGTTGTTCCTCCCAGTTATGCCGCTCAGGGAGCTGACCTGAATGAACCTCCTGCCCTCAGGCTCTGAGCGCCTCCGTAACTGTGCACTGATTTCCCCCGGTTTCCTTAAAACCAGCTGGGGGTAATTTGGGTTCCCTCAGATCAAAACTTTCCTGGCAGGAGTTATATTTGTCTCCCGGAGAGCTGGCCCCAAGTTGACTGCACTCAGGGGATGTCCCCTGCCACGTACTTTCTGGAGGCTTTAATCCACTATTCTGTTCAACCTTCATATTTCAGTTTAATGTTTATGTTTAAGATGAGCTTTGAAAACCCATCTGGATTGATAACAAAATTTCAGAGCATTACTCTTTTCTGAAAGTTCAGAATCTTTTTAATCCCCAAATATGAAAGTTTAAAAATATTTTGGAGATCCAATATCAATTCATTCTTGCAAACCTGGTCATTCTAACCAACTCTAGGATTCTTACTGCCATATCTGCTTTATTTTCTTCACTGTGATGGGGAATATGTACATTACTAGTAAAAGGTCCGCGCAGTTAGAAGATGGAAATGGGACCATTCTTTGTAAGAAATGGCAGTTGTAACAATCAGATGCAAAGTTATGGTTGAGAGAGGCCAGAGGGCTGGAGGGTGACTAGAGGTCATAGATTTGGTGCTGTTCTTTGCTTTTATGTCTTGCTTTTTAGCAGTTGTGGAAGCACACATGTGGAAAGCAATGAGAGCCAGTGCCTGTAGACAGTAAACCTATTTTAAATTTTACTAAAAAAAAATGCATGCTCTTCAGCAACCAGGCCAAATAGTTTTTATCTAGTGAGCTCTGTTATGAGCATTTTGAAATACACTGTAGGATTTAGTTGGGAGTTGAAATTGTTTGCAGTTACAAATAGCAGACATTGAAATCATTGATTCCATTTGTGGATATTGTCATTTCCAGAAGGTAGTTATGATTCAAGATTGGCATTATATCGCGATGGATACTAGTGAGGATTTTCTAAATATGTTCCATGACTCCATAGACATTTTGGTAAGAATAATTCACATTCAGACAATGATAGAAGCTTCCAATTGCTTTCACTACAACCTCAACTTCAACCTGAGCTCTGGGCTTGGTTCATAAATGTCTGCTCTCAAGTTTGAGAGGCCTGGCTATTTTTCACTCTAAAGCTACAGTTTCCTCCTCGCCTCAGGAATTGATAAGTGGGTGTGGTTGCTTCCAGTTTCCTTGTGGGAGCAAGTGACGGCCCACGTTCACCCCCCCTACCTCCCAACAGTGTTTTGGTCAGGGTTCTGCAGTGAGGATGGTTTTGACAGGCAGCTGTCAGCTTCTGTAGCATACTCTGTCCTGTCTGGTTCAGACTGCTATGGTGGAAAACAGAGCACCCAGAAGCAGATGGAGGGCGATATTGCTGGAGACGGCCTGGCCTTTTCGAGTGGTGTGTGAAGGCAGAGGGCGGGCATGCTGTGTGGAGGGTAGAGGCTGCAGGTGGGTGGGAAGCACCAGGTTGAGGGGGGCAGGAGCACGGAGGTCAGTGAGGTTTCACATGGCAGGAAGATGCCAGACTTTTTCTTTTCTTTCTTTTTTACTTTGTTAAACCATTAATCTGGTCATCTCTCAGTTGTTCACTTCCTTTTTTTTTTGAAAGTTAGGAACAGAAGACCATGCTGCATAAGCAGAAAATCTCTGAGCTTACATAAAGTGTATAATGATGGTATCAATAAAATGTTAAAAACGAAATTACCATAGTGGTACATATTTAATTAGGCACACACTCCTTACTGTGCTCCGTGGTAATAACGGCAAGTGGATCCCATAAACAGTGTAGCTGGTGCTACTTTTAATAGGGAAGGGAACTAATATTTATTGACTTCCTTATGTCTGCTGGGCTCCACGCTGGGTGCTTTACATATGTCATCTCATTTCATATGTAGCTAAAACAGTGTTTCCAGGGTCCAGTGTGGGTGGAGGGAGGACAAGTTGCCCTCCCAGGTCCTTCAGAAGACCCAGGATTCCGTTGTCTTTGGCTGGGCACACATTTTCCCAGGGGTCCCCGGACCTTTGCCCTCTTTCTGGTTTGGGAGTTTGGACTTCCTGGCATCTTCGCCACAAATGGACAAAACGCGGACCCAGCCTTTCCTTCCACATCTGATTACCTTCAGGTCCCGCAGGCCCGGGGTTGACCTGCAGTTTGCTCTCCAGCTTACAGCTGGGAATTGTTTGAATATGAGGAAGCAGAATCCGAACCAGCTCCTCCTTTGAGTTTCAGGGAACTCGAGCAGGAAACCCACTGCAGCCCTGCTCTGCTTTCGCCCCTCCGCCACGAACAGCCTGCCAGGAGGAAAGGAAGAGAGCCAAGTGGTGTGCTGCATGTAGGAGGCCCCTCCACCCCACTCGTCTCACGCCCATCCAGCGCTGCTATCGACAGTGCCTGACATTTTGCTATGTAGAGTAGGACTTTTTTATCTTTGGGGATTAGGGAATTCTTTGAAAATCTGATCATCTTGATACTGCTCTCTAGAAAAATGAACTAATATTTACACTTCAAGTGATGACCTCTTGATTTAGAAATTCACACAAACTGCTAAGGAAAACCTCTGGAAGGGGGCATGTGTCAACCATTTTTTTTTTAGTAGGATTATTTTATTCATTTGCTCCCCTGAGATGTGCCTAAAGCAGAGGAGCTGGTAAGAGGGACCTGGTAAGAGATCGTTTTGGAGCATGAGAGCTTGTAGGGGAAGGGAGGCCCAAGTGGGGAAGACAATGGGACTTACAGTGAAGCCCTTGGAGGGCAGTCAGGCAGGGTGGGCAACCTTGCCATGTAGAGTGTGGTCCACGGACAGTGGCATGGGCATCACCAGAAGGCAGGATGGCAGACCCTCTCCCCCTTGACATACTGAATCAGAGTCTGCATTTTAACAAGATCTCACATTCAAGTTTGAGAAACATGAGTGTATACTGAGGACACTAGGGTAGGAGTGGGCAGCTGGGGTTGAGGTTAGGGGAAGCCAGCAACCAGGAGAGTGTGCTGAGGGGGGCCTGTGAAGATGCCCACGAGTGCCCACAGGAACAGAAAAGGAGCGCAAACAGGAGGAGAGGAAAGAGACACTGGAATGGGCCCTCAAAGTGGTACTCAAGGAGAAGGTGAGAAAACTCTAAGTCTGGGAAGAAAGTGCCATATTTAAATACAGTCACAGAATTGTAACAACAAAAAGAAGTTGTTTAGTACAATTTGTTAAATCATGAATGCTACATAACTCACTGTGAATTATGTTTTGTGAGTAGTCAATTGGGCGCAAAGAATTGTCATGCAAAATTATGGTATTTATGGACAAAATGACTTTAGACAAGACTTCTGTCTCTTCTCCTTGATGAATCTTTTGAATATATTGGAACTTTGTTTTCCTAAACCTTCTGCCACCGAGGCAGATGAGTTACTTGAAAATCCCAAGGATCTGAAGTGATTGGTGCAGTGACAGGCACCGTCAGTGATAGGCCCGCGATGCCCCTTCTCTTTTCAAAGAGAACCTTTATCAAATACTTGTTGGACACATTACATTAGCAACTTTGCTTGATTTATAATAATTTCCTTGTTTTGTGAAGGCAAGTAAAAATAAATTATAGTTTTTAAAGCAGACAGAGTATAATATATTGGTAACATTATAGGCTATATTGCATCACTGAGAAAATGCTAGCCACATGTCCTGGATTGAATTGTGTCCCCTTCCAAAAGATATGTTGAAGTCCTAACCCCTGGTACATGTGAATGTAGCCTTATCTGGAAATAAGGTCTTTTCAGACAGTAATCAAATTAAGATCAGGTCGTGAGGGTGGGTCCTTCATCCAATGTGACTGATGTATTTATAACAAGAAAAGACAGAGGGAATGTGATCATGAGAATATGGAGGATGGAGTGATGTTGTCACCAGCCTAGGACCGCCTGGGGCTGTCAGACACTGGGAGAGGCAAGGAGAGATCCTCCCCTAGTGCTTGAGGGAGCACGGCCCTGCCAGCTCCTCGATTTTGGACTTCTAGCCTCCGGAACTGTGAGACAATACATTTTTGTTGTTTTAAGCCACCCAGTTTATGGTACTTTGTTATGGCAGCCCAGGAACTAAAATGCCATGCTTAACTATTTCTTCTATAGTAAGTAATCATTTTGACCCAATTTGGAATGAGTTCATTAGTTTTGTATATTCCTGTTTGAGATGGGACAGTCATTAAAGAAACTGAAACATTTTCCCGAAACTAAATCCCCTACTGTATAGGCCACTTGTATAATTTTTATATAATATAACTATATTTACCTTTATATCAAATTTAACTTTTCACAAAATGCCAAAGTTTCTATTAAAACATTTATTTGTATTATCTTAGTGGAAAAATATAAATAACAATGTCATAAAATTCCTTAGCACTTACTACCTGAGATATTCTAAATAAAATTCTGATTAAAAAATATTGAAAGATGCATTTTGCTCCTAAATCAATAAATCATTTGAAAATAAATGGAAAAAAACGTATTTAAATATCATTGGTGTCTAGGATGTCTACTTATTTAAAAAATGGCAAAAACACGAGGAAAACACAAATGGTTAAGGAAACTCTGCCAAATAACTTATGTAATAAACACACCATGTGGTCAAGGGATGTCGCAAATCTTCAACTTGTTTTGAGATGAGAGCCAGCGTGACCCTACCCGTTACTTTCAGGGCGGAATGGTGGTGCTGCCCACATCACGCCATGGCTGGCAGGCATGAGTGGGAGCCCCAGGACCGTGTGAGGTGGCTAACAGGCCACCATTCTGAGGCCCCATCCACTGGGTGACGCAGCCTTTGCAATGGTGGGTGTCCGCTTATGTTATGAAACCTCTATACTGTGCGAGGTTTCTGTGACTGGCTCATCCTCTTAAATTGGATGTATTTTGGGTCACATTACACCTCCCAGTTATTTTCATTTGCCTAAGTGAAATTTTGCATCAAGTGTGTTGTTTTGAATGCAACGCCAGGAAGACTAGTTACAAAGGAAAGGAACCCAGAGGAGCTTCTCCCCAGATGGCTCTGAGATGTGACTGTCATTGCAGAATTATATCAAGGCCACTTGTATTTATGTTTTCCAAAACAGTTTCTTGACTTTAAAATGCCTTTGCACTTTCCAACTCGAAATTCTAATTCCTTTCAGTGAGCTCGGGCTCTATGTAAAACTTGCTTCCCGCCTGCCAAATTGAATGCATTTGGATGGAATACTGAATTTAGGTCATTTTTTTTTTTTTTCCCAATGTGTCCTCTAGAAGAAGGGGGAAAAAAAAATCAAATCCAACAACATCATGCAGAGAGGAGGGTAAAATTGTTCCAATAAGAACTTTTTTGTTTCAATAGTTGGTTGGAATTAAGTGTGTGACACTTTCCCCTTCCCTCTCTCGACCTCCCAGGCCACCAGCTCTCACTAGTTGATTTGAATTTTTAAAACTTTACACTTTCCTTTTCGTTATGTCTATAGCACTGGTCTCTGCTAAAGAGAGTGACTAAGTATTTCCAGTTGGTTCCTGGGATTGATCAGTGCGGACTTCCCCACTTCCCCAGTGGAGAGTGTAGACAGTATGTAGGAGTCCTTTGAGGGTCGTGTTCCCGTGCAGGTTTTATCAGGTCAGCCTGAGGTGGGGCCTGAGCCTTTGTATTTCTAAATATCTCACAGGTGTTGTAAACAGCTGTTATTTGCTAGACCTCATCTGGAGTAGCAAGAGTTGGCCTGCTTTGGGTCTGTTTAACTTCCGGCCTATTTTCTTGGCTGAGTCTCTTCTGGCCATTTCTGGGCTTCGTATGTCAGGTGCATTTAAGATTTAGCTCTGAGCAATGTCTCCCACACATGAATGCAATTCTTCTTCATCCCAATTTTCCTTCAATCCAATTCTGTCCCCACTAAACGCACTAAATGAAAGTTCAAAAATCAGTGTACACAGGAACTTGCCATTACAGAGAAAATGTTTTTAACTGAGTAGAGTAAGGGAAAACAAGGAAAAGTGTGATTCTGCATTGAACCTATGTGAAGAATTCAGAATATAATTTTATCAGAGGTGGTAGTTTCATTAGTATCTATTTAGCACTATGGTAAGTAATAGTCAGAATGCTAGCAGATTAAGGCACATTTAATTTTCAGCTTTCCAAGTGCTCTAAATAAAAGAAAGTATAATAATATGACTGAAGCTATTATATCCACAGCAGCACTTGAAGACTGATAGATATAATAATGTTCCACTTAGGAGCTATCATGGTACAATTAACTAGGTGGTATTAAAAAGAAGTTTCTGAAAACACTTGAAGTTGTAAAGCTAGTCAGAAATAGATTTATGCTTCTCAAGTAAATACAAGCAAGGAGTGGAGTCATTTTAGTGGATAATAAAGGAAACCAACAAGCCCAATCCTAGCTCCTTGCAGATGAGTTTTAAAGCAACAAATCTATGCTACTTCATGCAGTTAACATAAAATATATTTAAATTTGAAAGATTAGATTTGCCATCACCTTCTTTCACAATAAACACGAATCCTGGGCTAATTTACCTTTGTTAGTTCACAAACCATGGTAGGTAGGGCTGACTTCTCTTCTTAGATGCTTATGCACAAGTTACTGCATGTGGGCTCTATAGCTTCTGTTCAGATCCTGAAGGAATTAGAGGTTATACACACGAGCCTTTCAGCCTCATTCTCCACCTCTGGAGCATGCCCTGCTGATGTATAGAGAATCAAAGAGGCTTGTGGAGAACAATTTCTTGCCTATCGTCTGACAGAACTCAGACCTAGCTGCTTTGTTCCGAAAGGGAGGGGCCTATGTGGGTCTCATGTAGAAAGATGCTTTCCAAGTTGTCTCTTAAACAGGCTACTTTCCGGATCCTCTCTTCCCTAAATATTACAGGAATGGGACTAGTAAATTGTGATTGAGGGCTAAATAAATCATTAACAACGTTAGGTGTGTTGGGGTTCTTTTTTGGAAATGGGTATTTAGAATATTCCACTATTCCGCTTAACTACGCAAAACCCTAATAGGTGAACTCTTGGTTCAATATTATAATCACAATAAACTAAAAGAGGATGGAAGGGCAATGGAAAGAGATTGTAGAGAATGAGAAGGCAACCAGATTGAGGGTCACAGACCAACAGCAGTGCAGACAGGAAGAAAGAGAAATGGACAAGGACAGAAGACTCAGAGAGGCGGAGGAAGTAACAGAACATAAAACATGCTGTCATGTTCATTAAAACACTTGTACTACGCTCTGTGCTTTCTTTAAAAGTGTTCGAAGGACGTCTAGTTCCTTTGCTCATATAGAGTCAACTGAGGACCCAGCTTGTTCGCTGGAGATTCTGCGTTTTAATAATAGATATAAAAATGCAGACAAGGGGCAGCAGTAGTGAGGCTGACCAGGGAGTGGCAGTCACAGCAGTGGGGGCTGGGCCTGACTGGATGGGAAAGAGGGAGGGGCAAAGAGCCTGGAGAACCCTCAGCCTCCTCTGTTTTCAGTGTTGGTTTGACTCTAGAAAGCACTCAATTCCCACCCAAACAGCTAAGATCTTGCCACATATGTTACATAGTTTATATTCTGCATTTTTTATAACCGCTCCAAAGAAGAAAAATCCTGACACTTTTTCCTCCCATCATATTTGATCTTTCCAAGTGTATAAAAGAAATGGGACAGGCATTAACACTGATGTCATCTAGTCAGGTGTCACACGAGGAAACTGAGACTGCAATTGAATTGCTTGGGGCAAAATTACCCAGCTTGGAAGGATCAGTAGTAACTAATATGTGTAGTGTCTGAACATGGAGTGTTCTCTGCCATTATATTTCAGGCAAACAATTTAACCTTTCTGTGCCTCAATTTCCTCATCTGTAAGATGAGGAGGTTGTAAGAATACCTGACTTCAAGGTTGTTGTCAGCATTAAATGAGATAGTACAACAAATACTTTGAACATTGTCTGCAGAACTTTTAAGTGCTAAGTAAATGCTAGCTATTACTATTGTAAATATTAACACACACACTATGTGTTCAGAGCTGTGTTCTGGATTCACAGCCACAGCTCATAGCAATTAACTGTGATCAAGCAACCACGGTGGCCTGAGTGGGTAATCAGAGGTTACCACCTCTTTTCAAATCCTGGGAATGCTTCAAAAACAAGACTGATACTCATGGAAAGAAAGAACTGAATTTTAAATGAAACAAGGATTTGTTTAGAGACTTTTGATTGTAAGATCTGGAAATGGCCTCATTGGTCAAGGGGTCATTTTTTTTTTTTCAATTATAATCTGTTTCCAGAGGAGGACAGATGAAGCCAGAGCAAACTTTATTAAAAGGAAAACAAAAAACAAAAACAAAAACAAAAACAAAAAACTAAATGGAACCAGCATTCCCTTGAGCTCAGAGAAGTCTCCATTATTCAGGGAGCTTTTTTCCTTTCTATGTTCTTCCTGCATGTTGACCCCAAACCAACTGTC
This sequence comes from Craseonycteris thonglongyai, assembly GCA_004027555.1. NCBI lineage: Eukaryota > Metazoa > Chordata > Mammalia > Chiroptera > Craseonycteridae > Craseonycteris > Craseonycteris thonglongyai. Next base: position 18,286 of record PVKE010005531.1, read on the forward strand.
ACGGAGCTGGCATTCTGGAAGAGGAAAGGGTCTGAGTGGCATGTGGGTGACACTCTGAAGAGTTATGAAACAAGATGTGTACCTTACTGAGTTTCTCCTCTAATCTATACGCACTGGCTGAGAGGTAGTGATGATTCTTTTTTCTCTTGAGAGAAAAAGAGCACAGTAATTAGCCATTAGAAGAAAAACAGATTTTTCTGAAAGATTATCAAGGCAACTCAGTCACAGAGATCAAATGAAGAATGTTTATCAGTTGTTCTCTTTCTCATAGTCACCCCAAATCCCATGCAGCTGCTCTCTACCAACCAAAACAATCAAATATACTCCTAAATTGTGAAAAAAGAATTTTTTTTTATTGCAAAATGCCTCCCATGCAAACCTAGTTTCTTGTGGCTAAAGTGTCTTGCTCTCAAGACCTCTTCTTCCAAACCATTTTTTGGGCTTTTAAATAGTTATGTAATAATATAGTTCTGTTGAACAATGAATAGCTTTTATTTTTAAAACATAAAAGCAGCTCTATTAAAATAAATTAAAAGTCTTAGGCAGAGATTTGGTTTGCAGGTCTTAAGTACCAAACATGAGAAGGGCGTCACCTAGTGGTATTACCCATGAACAACAGAGAAAGACCATTACACATCTGGGGAAACTGGGGAGAGGTATCTAGCAGATCCTGTGCAGAACTCAGCGTACCAGGTTATGTTTTGTATTTGGGAACCTGAAAGAAGGAAAGAAAAAGTTTGACCCTATTACCGTCTAAGGCAGTCACCTGGATTCCACACCCACCTGGGAACAAATAAGAATGGGGCCATCCACGCTCCAGGATAGAGGATTGAGGTTATCAATTTACCGTGGATGGGGCCACTCCACGCTGAAAGCTTATTAACTGATAGGGTTATAGGAGTTCAGTTGTTTTTTTCTTTTAGAACGTTGGTAAACTCTGTAGGGCAGAAGGATGCAGAATTTAACTTATATGCTTCTGTTATAACATTTTCTTGGATAATTTATTAAAACTTCCTTCTGAAAGGGATGCTCATCCTAGAGTTGTTAACTGTACAATTTATATGACAAATGGTAATTTGAGATAAAATTAAAGGGTCATCTTTTCAATGCCATTTAACACAGAATTATATGGTGGTGGTTCTTTCCAGTAAATTATAGTTTGTTTTTTTGCTTGCTTGTCTAACTCAAGTTCTCATAATATCTTTACATTCCTACATCTAGCAAGTAATTGTATACTTGTACAATCTTTTCAAAGATGATAATGTGGCCCAGAGAATATCATGAAGAGAATAATATGACCTTACAGTAATTTCATAATTAGCCATATTGAAGAAACACCAAAAATGGAACAAATTACTCAAAATTGATGGGATTTTAAGATTATGTAAATAACCATATTTATATTTAAAAAGAAGAACTGGCCTCTTTCCCTGAAAGTAATTTCCATAATGGCTCCAGAACCTTTATCTTGCAAGCTGTCCCTATTAAAACTTTTACCCATCAATCATATTTTTTCATTAACTAAACTACAGACTCTCTTTAGATTTCCCCAGTTTTCCCATGAATGTCTGTTTTCTATTCCAGTTTTTTTTTTCCTTAAAGAATTATTTTATTGTTTTTGACAGAGAAACACAGACAGAGAGACAGAGAAAAAGGGGAGGGCCCAGAGCAGTTTCTATAGTTGTATGTCATCAGTTTTTGACATAGTTTCATTCCACACAGGTAGGTGGGAGCCTCTTGGGGCAGGAATTGGGCTGGGGGCCTCCTGCATGGGAGGCACGCCCCTGCGAGCTGGGGTCCAAACCAGGAGTCTCCCACATGGGAAGCTCGCCCTGGTGAGAACTGAACTGGGGGCCTCCCACAGGGGAAGCACACCCCAGTGCAGCATATGGGTCTGCATGGGCTGGGACTGGGACTTGATCCTCAGACACTGGGGCTGCAAAGCGAGCGCTTAACCCACTGAGCCATCCCAGCTTCCCGCATCCTCATCCCTGCAGGTGGTTTTTAGAACACCCATCAGTATGGGTTCATGTGATATTTTTTCAGGGTGATTGAAGTTGGCTTGTAATAAAAGCATAGAAAAAACATGAGATCCAAATAAGCTAACATGATTGGCAATTAATCCTGATGCTCTTCCCAGAAAGAGGAGGTTGAAGGGCAGACACTTTTTATCCTTTGAGCAGGTGAGGTAGGAAGTGACTCCTTCTTTCACTGGAAACTTTCTCATTTTGAAATACAATGCATGTTTTCTTTGCAATAATCATCCTCTTTCCTACGTGTTTAATAAAGGAAAACACGAGTTTCTTCTACTCCCCCCATTATACACACAGGTACTGGAAGGCTGACAAAAAAATGCTGTTTTGCATTAATCTTATAGTTCACAACTCCACATTTTATGGAATAGAACTTTTTGGATTTCCACTTACCCTGTTAAGGTGGAGTTTTATTACAAAATAAAAGACATAGCAACGGAGTGGGAGAAATGATACATCTTGACAAAGGACTAGTATCTAGAATACACAAAGAACCCTCAAAACAAAACAGCACAAAAAGCAGAGTCAAATTAGAATATGGATAAAAGACCTGAAGACATTTCACCAAAGAAGATACAGAGATGGTAAAGAAGCACACAAAAATGTTCAACATCATTATTCAATAGAGAAATGTAAATTAAATCTACGATGTGGTAGTACTATAGATGAATCAGAATGGCTAAAATAAAAAAAATTATGGCACTACCAAAAGAGAGAGATGAGAATGTGAGAAATGGTGAGAATGTGGAAAAACTGGATTACTCATGTATTTTTGGTGGGAATGCAAAATAGTCCAACCACTTTGGTAAGTAGTTTGACAGTTTCTTAAAACACAGCTAAGCATGCAACTACTACACTATCCAGCAGTTGCACTCCTGGGCATTTCTCCTAGAGAAATGAAGACTGATACTCACACAAACTCCCATACATGAATGTTTATAGTAGCATTATTTGTAATAGCCCCAAACTGGAAACAACGAAGATGTCCTTCAGTGGGTAAATGGTTAAACAAATTATGCTACACCCACACCCTGGAATACTGTTTAGCAATGAAGAGAACCACTGATACGTGCAGTAACTTGGATGACTCTCTAGAGAATTATGCTGAGTGAAGGACACCAATTCTAAAAAGGTTACACGCCGCTATATGAATCCTTTAATATAGCATTCTTGAAAAGCCCAATTCTAGCTGTTGGTAAATGTCTGTGATGATAATTAAAAAATATAAAAATCACACATGAAATATGTAAAAATACACAGTACTCTTTATTATAAATAGATGTAGTTCCATGTAGTCAATTTTTCTCAGAATGCTTTTCTTGACTTTTTTTGCACCTTTGAATGTGTAGTTAGGATTCAGCCATGACTTGACAAATGGAGTTGCATCTGAGTCTGCTCTTTTCCCAATAAATTGTCATAAAATCTGAAATGTGGCTTATTGTTAAACTTCTTCTTACCCTCATATAAATTATCAATTATAATAAAAATTCTTTCTGTTCCAGCACTAAATCAAGCCCTGATTTATAGCACTTGCTGATTTCTGTGGTGTAAATACCCACCCATAACCAATTTCAAACTAACAACATAAAGTCACTGAATGTGGAGTTGGGAAGAGATGTGCGGTGAGCATGCCAGTATTCACATATGCTGTTCATAATTAACTTCACCATCATAGATAATAGTATAGTTTAGCAAAATAATTAGGAAGTAGTGCGCTCTGAGCATTTATTATCTTTCTTTGAAATATAATTTTTAAGTTTATGGAATTTTTAATGATGTCTACATTTTACACCTGGTTCTCAAAATTTCTGAAAATTTAGCACCTGGCTTTTATGAACCATTGGGCTTTTACTCCGACAAATCCCTGTCTCTAAGACAGAATACTAGGTAAAAGATTTGAAACTATCTGAAATATTTAAACCACAAACAAAGTTAAAAATAAGATGTAAATAATATACAATGGAGTATTGCTTTTCTGGAAGACAATTTAGCAATACAGATCAGAATATAAGATTGACTGATTCTTTGACCAAGCTACTTTATTTTCAATTATCCATTAATGAAGCAAATTTATTGAGAATCTATTATGTGCCAGGAACTTCTAAGAATTGATTTTAGAAGCATATAAAGATGTATAAGATAGGTGATTTGCCACAATGTCTTTATGGTAACAAAACATTGGAAAAACATAAATGTTCATCAAGAAGAGATTGGTTAAGTAACTCATGGAACACAATGTAAAATTAAGAATGAAACGATGATCAATGTTTATTGTAATGAAAATATGTCATGGTACATTAAAAGGGTAAAGTCAGCAGGTTTTAAAAGTGTATATAGTATGATTGTATTTTGTATTTTATTAAAAACAGTTTATCTATACATGCCCATACATGTGTAGAGACAGTCTGGAAAGATATGCACAAGTTATTACTAGAGGCAAACTTTTCTATACTGAATGAATGGTTTTATAATGAACATGTATTACCTCTAAAATTAGAAGTAACAATAAAGCTCTTCTAATTAAAAATTGCTGTGGTACATTCTTCTATTTCATAGATGAAACATATTCTAGAAAAAGGGCTTTAGACGGGGAACTGAAAGTTTTGTTTTGAGATCATAACACCATTTTGTTTAGTTGGGTATCTATTTTGAAAATTTCCATAGTAAAAGGTAAGTATTTGAAGAGAGAGAAGAGGATTGAATTTCAGCTTCTTTTCTTTCTGTGACCTTGCTTGAGATAATTATCCACTCTGAGCTTTACTTTCCATACCTGAAAGGCAGGATAGACTGTTTTATTCTACGCTTTCCACTTACTGATGACTCTGAAATGGTTGCTTAGGTGTTCTGTTGTTCAGTTTCTCTGGTAGTAATGGCAATGATGGTGAGAGTAGCGCTTACCTCACAGAGTTGTATTAAATGCATTAGAATACATGGCTGGTATTTAATAAGTTTTGATTCTTCTTAGCAAAATGGGTTAATGGTGATGGTGATGGACGATGATGATGATGATGGACTATGATGCTAAAATAAGCCTGGCAGGTTTGTTGTGGGGATTAAATTAAATACTTGACACCTAGTAAATGTTCACTAAATGATAGTTGTAGCCACATTGGAAGTAATAAAACAGAAACACAGTCTGAGGAAGTTTTCTTTGAAAGAATAACCATTATTATTTATCTTAGGTCACATGTTGAAAATAGTAACAGAAGAGTGAATGCAAGCCTCTTCATTTTGATTCACTGAATAAAATACCACGTCTCCGTTCAGTTATCCAATATATTTTCCCATTTTGAAATCTGGACTGTCATATTAAATAGCACAAATATTTCTATATTTTATTTCCAGAAATCTCTACTGGATCATTGTAATTCTTTAATATTCCATTACCTCAAAACAATTTGTACTGCCTTACTTAATATTCTCTGTAAATGGAGGTGATATAGTTATGCCACTTTAAATAATTTAAAGTGCCATGTTTCCTACTACCTATCCATTTGTATATTAATATTAATATATATTTGTGTGCATGGCTATTGGATGCCAACACACCGCCTGGTCTTTTAATGCAGAGCCATTACCCATATGAGGATCAGAAATGATGTATTTATTAATGATATATTGTAATTTAACACATAACTGCCAAGAAAGGCTGAGTGACAGATCATATTTAGTTACAGATAAGGAAATAATTCATTGTTTAGGCATATTCAAGTCATAGGTGAATAGCAAAGGTTTTTATTCTTTCCCTGACAGAATAAATTTATTTCCTTAGAAGTCACCTTTATTCTGTCTACTTATCACCGGGAAGCCTGCATTCTGTATTTCAGTTTTATGTGGACAAGACATTAATTTAATGTGAAAGACATAAAATTGTTCTGTGCTGGAATTAAGCAAGGCTGTTACTGGTTTGAGTGGTAAAGCTGTGGCTGGGGACTCATGCTCATATTTTGCTTTAATGAGGAAAGTGCTATGTGAATATGGTCCTCTTGCCTTTTCTTTTTGGCACTGAAAGCAAAATGTAATTGGGGCAATGGAGTTGAAAGCCATCAGTAACCTCTCTTAAGTACCTGAAATCAAGGTATACAGCTGATACCATCAGAAAGGGCATGTGGTAAAAGAATATATCCTTTCTCAGTGAAGAGATTAATATGACCCCTTAGAATTGATTTTAGAGAGAGGAACCCAAAAAGCATTAAGTTCTGCTGTTGAGAAAGCAACTTCAGAGGTCACCTAGTTTAAACCAAAGTTTAATCCTTTCAGCGATAATAGCTGTCCTTTTCTTAAATACCTCCAGAAAGATTTAGCCACTCCTCCTGATACATAAATGTCATCCAATTGGCAGGAAAGAGAGGAAGCTGGTCATTAGAACAGGATGAATATTTAAAACAACCTTAACTTGTTCCATATCTGAGAGAAAATAAATGAGATTTTACTCAAATAAGGCCACGAAGACCTATTCTGCTCTATTCAGGGAAAGTTCAGGTGACTAAAGGAACCCAAGCTAATTATAATTAAATAGTGCCTCGTTCTCATTCCTGCAATAACCACACTTCCTGAAAGAGGCTCATAGTTTTCACTTTCTCACTTCCTATTCACTCTGCAACCTAGTGACATCTGGCATTTCCTTTTCTAATCAGTTGAAATGGCTTTTGAAACTCACCCAAGGTGTTCTTGCCCAGCCCATGGACACTTCTCAGGCTTCTATTGTTTGACCTCTCTGTTGTACTTGAGAGAGGAGGAAGTATGCTGAAATACATTTAAGGGTCTCCAATTAGTCCCTTTACTGGTGTCATAGGGGTGAGGGTTGGGCTTTCTAAAGCGTCCCTGCTAAATCAGGAGAGGCTGAATCCTTGTTGGCTGTCAGTACTTTGCCCAGGGTTCTGTGCCTTGTAAGTGGCGGAGTGTGGATTTAAACCAGCACTGAGCCCCTGTCAGGTATAGAGGAACCCGAGGACAGCTAAGAGTTCTCCCATAGGCAGATAGCGGCTGCTCAGTACGTGTTACAGTGACAGGAATGAAGTGTTACGTTTGGGTGGTAGAATGTTATTGGGGTGAACAGATTGGGAGTGAATAGGCTTAAGTGTGAGTGAGCGTAAAACAGCTTCAGACTGGCCGTGAAGGGAACAATAAAGTCGTGATGTGAACTTAGAACTAAACTTTTCTTCCCAAAGAGATGGTTGGTTTAGCTCATTGTGTTTATAATGAACGAATTAAATGTCTGTTCATCCCATAGGTTATGGACTTTGCTTACCTTTTTTCATTGCTATAATGTCAACCCATAATACAAAGGCAATAAATATTTATTGAATGTTACAAACCCTTTTCCTCTTGAAATTCTCTGACAGCAGTGAAACTACACTCCCCCCCCCCCCCCCACATTTTCCTCCCCCATCACTGGCTGCTTCTCACCATCTCTTTGTGTGTTTTACTTTCTCTTTGACCTTAGGTGTTTCTCAAGAATCTACCCTTAAGATACACGTCAATCCACTCTAGTTATGCTTTAGGGCAAGCTTGTCCACATGCAGGCCAGGACGGCTTTGAATATGGCCCAACACAAATTCGTAAACTCTGAAAACATTAGGAGATTTTTTTACACTCTTTCATTTTTCTTTTATTTTCTTCATCAGCTATTGTTAGTGTTTAGTGTATTTTATGTGTGGCACAAGACAATTCTTCAGGGTGGCCCAGGGAAGCCAAAAAGTTGGCTTTAGGGTGAGGTGACCAGATTTTAACATTGGTAAAGCGGGACACCATTGACCGGGGTGGGGGAGTGGTGGGAGGGGGTGGGGGTGGTTCTTGAGTAAAAATTTGGTCTATCTCCCACTGTTCCCTAGCTTGTCATGCATTCTTTCCCAAAATCAGGACTTTTTAAAAACGCCACGGGACGAGGAACAAATTGTTAAAAATCAGGACTGTCCCTCCAAAAGCGGGACGTCTGGTCACCTTTAGAGGTTATAAACTCTACCCATTGGTGTTAGCTGCCCTATATCCACTGCCTTCAGAACCTCTAGTTCTGTTAGAATTTCTGTCCTTTGCATCATAACTGTGTGTCCAACTGTTTCCTAGTAAAGTCCACTTTAGAGTCCAAAGGTACCTCAAGTTCAGTCGACCTAAGGAGTCATGCCAAGTCCCCATATTCAAGCATTTATGTCACCTCGTCAGTGTGTATTTTTATTCCACAGGAATGGTGCTTCCACTAGATACTTTAAAAGTTCCGTGGTCCAAGAAAGTTTAGAACTACTGTGTATTCTTTTCCAGGAAACATGATCCCAGGGGCTGGGGCAGATATTTCTGTGCAGATTTACAGATGTTGGTCATTGCAAGATTTCTCCTCTTTATCTCATGCCCGTTGTGGGGATAACACCATTCCTTGGTTTACACACACGGCAGCCTACTTTACTGTGCTATATCATTCATCATATGCATGCGCTCAGTTCTGCTTTTAGGCCTGGGCTTCCTGTTAGTTAGTTTTGGGCTGTTCTATTAAACTGAAATGAATTGAGGCAAGGACGAACATATCCCAGGACACAGAAAAGGGAAAAGCTAGAAGACATAAAAGCACTCCAAATTTTTTGCGTTGAACCTGCCCAGTGGGGCGATTGGGAGGGGAGGGTGGGGGAAAGATGAATATTCATATGCTCTGTCATGCACAGCGAAGTCACAGCTCCAAGCTGTCAGGCATCGGTTTTCCAGGAACCTGGGGAGCCATTAGATCTACAGACCTGAGGGTAAACCAGGGAGGGGCAGGAGGGTGTCTCAGAGGGCCAGCACTGTGCACCAGTGCTGACTGCTTAGTGAGGAATTACCATTAACGTACCCAAGAGAGGTTATATCAAAGTACAGCCTTAGAGAGTGCTTTTCGGGTTTCTAATGGTTCAATGATCTTGTTACAAAGATTCTCATTTCACTGCTCCCTTTTATCCTTACAAGTTTTACAAAGCGGTGCTTGATCTGACTTCTGTGACAGCATGCTATGGTCTCCAGTTTAGTCAGATTTCTTTTTTTTTAATTTTATTTCTTTTTTTATTGTTTTTGACAGACAGAGACAGAGACAGAGACAGAGAGAGAACCGAACTGGGGGAGCTCCCAGTTCAGCATATGGTTCCGCACGGGCCGGGGCCGGGATTTGATCCTCAGTCCCCGGCGCTGCAAATTGAGCGCTCAACCCACTGAGCCATCCTGGTTTCCCCATTAGTCAGGTTTCTTGATGCCACTTTTCTTCATCAGCTTAAGGCCTTGACTATGGTTTACTGTGCCATATGAAGTGTAGTAATTGAAATTGAAAATTGTGAGCATTAGTGATGCCTAAGACTTGATTTTGGGACAACCTCATTTAGCCAGACTTCAGAAAAGTTCTGGAAAATACTGTGATGTTGTAAGACTATTGCCCTACCTGACAAATCTCTATGACTAGCACTTAGCTTTGTGTTTTCTGAGTTTTGTTTGCATTTCTTTTGTTTTTATGTATTTTCTTCTGCAAAATACTATAAGATTTTATGGCTGTTGAACTGGGAGGAAAACTGGGTGCTGGGATCACCTTTTCCTCAATCTAAAGCCAAGTGAATTTAGAGTTTTGGGCAGGCACCGTGGGTGGGAGAATGCTAAAGCAGCACAGTTTATAAGCTCCACACAAACAATAACCCTAACTAGTGGTAGCTTGGCAGAGAACGTAGAATCGTGTGCATGAAAGACTTCAAAGTCACATTATAGTCAATCTAGATCATATACTTTGGGGGAATGTAAATAAATGTATAAATAAAAAGCATTTTCACTAACTATAAAAGATTCTACAGTATGTACAGAATAAGGAATGTTGAAGGGGCACAGTAAAGGAGTAATCAAAGTTGGGTACTATTAAATACTTAAGGAAGGTGGCTTTGAAGAAGGTACCAAGTCCCATTGCCATCAGCATGACTAGGCTTTATGGGGACAAAAACTATTCAGTGTTTCTTTGTCTCATCATCTTCAGTGTAACTTATTGATCACCTTCAGTGTGTAAAGCTTATATTTATTGTCTATTTGGTTCACTTAATAAAAAGAACAGACAGTTCCTAGAAGAGCTACAGCCCTAAATTTGGTTCTTTCCCAAGGTCCACCTTTTCCTCTGTCTACACCCTTTGCCCATCAAGAGGAGGACTTGGCTTCCTCTACTCTGAATCTGGGTTGGTTGACCTTGTGATTTGATTGGGTTAGTAGAATGCAGCAGAAGTGACAGTGGCCTCAAGCAGAAGCTCAGAGCCTAGGCCTCAGGATAGATAATTGTGTCTTCCTCTCCTTTTCTCCTTCCCCAGCTCAGCCACACCATGAGAATAAGTGTGGTCAACTTAAAGATGAGAGACCTTGTGGGGAACTACTGGGTAAGCCCGTCTGCTCCAGCCAAGCTCCCAGATAAGTGGGAGAGTCTAGCCAAGGCCAGAAGATGTTCTAGCTGATTGACCCCAAGTACAGATGTATGAGTACGTTTCAGTGAACCTAGCTGAGGCCAGAACTGTCCAGCTGATCCTAGTTGTTGTTTTAAGCCATATGTTTGTATTGTTTTGTTACACAGCATGATTATGATAATAGACTGATTAGAGGGAGTGTATTAGTGTATAAAACGGTATAACATCTCTCAACTCTTAGTGGTTTATAATATTTTTCTTTTTTATTTTCCTCATAGATTTGAGGCTGGCTGCTTCAAACTGAAGGTAGGATTTAGAACTGTTCCATGTGTCTCTCATTCTGGGATCAGGGGCTACTCAGGACATGTGTTTTTCATGACAGAAGGCAGAAACGTAAGAGTCAAGCTAAATTATGTAAGCAAATTTAGTGTTTGTTCACATCATGTCCACTAGCATGCTATTGTGTGAAGAAAGTCACATGGCCAAGTCAGAAGTCAGTGCAGGAAGGCACCATTTACTGTTACCAGAGGCCCTGCAAAGTCACATAACAGGGAATGATGTTTGCCTGTTACAGGAAAGAAATGAAGACTTGGGAACAGTAATTGATCATAGAAAAAGCTATTCATAAGGCAAAATGGGGAAACTGTTTCCTGAAATACTTGTTGAAGCTCATTAATGCAATTTGGCCCAGAAAAAGCCAAACTGGACTATTGAAGACCTGTAGAAATTAATATGCTGGCATGAATGTGGAATGATTTTTTTCTGAGACATGTTACCTGAGATAGGAATACACTAAAAATGTTCTCACTTTTTATTGGTCAACTCCCCTCGTGATTCCTCTTTAGAGTGACTATATTTGAGTATTATGAGATATATCTCCTTCTCTTTGTTTTACAGCCCTCTTTCTTCTCTTGCTTTTAGAACTTTATCTATCCCCCTTTCCGTGAGGTTTCTTTAGTTACAGTATTGTTAAAACAGGAAACTAACTTTCTTCTACTTTAAGAAGTGATATACTCAGCACAATGTTATATATGTGAGTGTAGGCTAATTTGCACTCTAAACATTTTTTTTAATTTGAACTAAAAGAGTGAAACAGTTAAACATAAATTCATTTTATTACAGAAATATAGGACTCTACCTTTCACATAACAGGCTACACCAAAACATTCTCTAAACACCTTATTACATATAGTACGTCCCACTCTTATCTGAGAGTCTTAGAATCCAGACGTTGCTTTTTGTGGTTGACTGCGAACATTATTTCTTACATGGATTGATCTTCCCTTGAACACTGCCACTTCGTTATTTCAGAAGTGCGGCAGTCACAAAAATCATTCTTTGTTAACAATGAATATATACTGATATCCTAATATCTATAACCATTTATCAGAAAAATTAACTGGATATAACATATTAAAAAAATGAAGTACTGTATGTATTTTTGGTTAGTGTGCCCTATGGACTTGTCCTTTAAAGGTGACCTGTCTGCCCACCTTTCTATGTCAGGTGTGTTGGGACACTTCTGGCAGAAGCCCGTGAGCTTGGGAGAGTCAGGGCTCTCTTCAGAAGTATTCTCCACCTTCTCTGTTTTATTTGAATCAACACCTTCCTTTTTCCTGTCACCATCCACATACCTGAGCACATAGGATGCCAGGGAGAAGTCTGTTATGTCCCTTGGGAGCCATCAGTGTCAGATGTCGAGGGGAAAGAAAGCAACAGACACAGGCAGAAATGCAGTGAGGGACAGAGAGCTAGTGTGGAGAGCCGTGCCCAGGAAGTAGGTGGTAACACATGTACGCGGGTGTGGAGGTGGAGATGTAGAGACCTGCCAGCCGAGCTGAAAGGCATCTGCTGCGATACTATTGATCCCACTTTCTTGCTTCAGAATATTTATTCTTGATCATCCACACACTTCACTCTACTTACCGCCCAGGTCCTCTGTGCATGGTGGGCACCTGTGTGCCCAGTAAAAGCAATTTAGGCAATTCTTCCTTGAGCTTCTCTGGGTTTAGTGTTTTATCCAACCCAACCTGAAAACAGTGTGAATGACATGAATAGAGAACTCACCGAGGGAGAAAAAGAGTAGGAGAAGTAAATTCTGCATGAACAGTCTAGTGAATCAAAGAATGCTGGAGCTGGCAGGGAACCCGGACGCTGTGCAACCTCTCATTTTATAGATGCAACTGACGTCCAGAGAGGAAAGCGACTTGTGCATGTCAGAGCCAATATTTGAACCCAGGTTCCTGACCCCTGGGCTAGCACTCTTTTGTTTAAAGATATATTTTTTATTATTTTGAGACGTGGGGTGGAAAGAGTGAGAGCGAGAAGAGAAAGAGAATTAAGGAGGACTCAGAGCAGTTTCCATAGTTGTATATCCTTAGTTGTGACATAGTTTCATTCCACAGTCAGATGTGGGGCCACAGAGGGCAGGAACCAAACTGGGGATCTCCCGCAGGGGAGGTGAGAACCTTCACCTCTGAATCATCCTGGCCACTACCAGTTATGCCACAGTTCAGCTTATGGGGTTTGCACAGGCCGGAGTCAGGGATCGAAGAGCTCAAACCACTGAGCTATCTCAGTATCCCAGTGCTAGTGCTCCTAACTCAGATCTTCCTCTCTACATGCCCCTTTGAACCATTTAACTGTGATTTTTCTGCAAGGAGAAATCGAAGACACGTCGCTGCCATTTCTATGCATCAGTTAAGTTAACAAATCCTTTCAACGTGCAGTCATTTTAGTGCCTCTTCAGCCCTTCATTTAACAATATTTAATACTGTCTATTGTACGTTGTGAATATTATATAGTAAGTACACAGGGATAATCATATTTTATACATTCTCATCAAGAGTGAAATTGTAAGGGCTGTAAACGGGCTGATGGAAGAGGAGGATGCGTGTGACAGCTCACAAATCACAGGCACTTGGCTGAAAGAGCTGAGGGACTGTGGACAGGAATTCTTCTGTCTGAAAGACCCACAGGGAGCCCACCTGCCCACTGGGCTGAACATATAAAGACATCGACCACTGACGTTTTGTTCTTGTCAAAGGATGCTGGTAGCAAGGGAATGTTTGCCCTTCCTGCATATTCATCTTTACTGCTTGCATGAATTGTGTATTAATAGTAACTGTTACTAAGTGCAGGACACTATAGTAAGTACTTTTTATGCATGCATTCATTCATTCATTGATTTATTAATTTTTTCTGACATTCAGCCATTTATTGAGTACCTCCTATATGCCAGGCTCTGTTCTATTTTTTTTTTAATTCCTCACAATAACTTTAAGAATGTAGGTACACATATTTTTTCTTCATTTACAGCAAAGGAAACAGGGAAGTTAAGTAAACTAAGAGGTGCAGCTAGGTAGTGTATAAGTCTGGATTTAATCTCCAGGCTGAGCTTTTAATTCCTAGGTATATGGCCTTCCCTGTCAGAAAGTCTGTAGACATACCACAACGAAAAAAGCCTGGATATGACTTGCTTAGCCAAGGCTAGGATTGGGAGTGAATCGAGTTAGTAGTTACCTGTGTGGTACAATTCATAATTCTTGGGAGAATCCCATGTCCCACATAGTTTCCACTTAATGCCATAGTGTCTAAATTCCACAAATACAATTGCTTTCTTTTATATCATGACACTGATGACTTCCAAGTGTAAATTCAGCATCTATCCCAGTTCTGATTTTTTCCTGAGCTTCAAGCTGCATTTCCAGAAGCTTTCTAGATGTTTCACAGGCATCTCAAATTCAAGGTGTCTAGGACTGAACTTAATTAGTCATTGAGAAGTGCTAATCAAACCACAGTGAGACAGACAGTACTTTACACCCACTAGGATGGCTACAATAGAAAGGCAATAACCATTGTTGGTGAGGATATACAGAATTTGGGCCCCTCAACTATTGCAAGTGGAAATAGGAAATAGTACAGACACTTTGGAAGTAAGCATGGCATTTCCTCAAAAGATTAAACATAGTGTTGTTGTTATAAACCAACAGTTCCCCTCCTAGGTTGTTCTCGAGAGAATTTTAAATGTGTCTACACAAAAACTTGTGCATGAATGTTCATAGCAGTATTGTTCACAATCATCAAAAGGTGGAGACATCTTGAGTGTCCATTAATTGACAAAGGGTAAACAAAAATGGTATGTCCATACAATGGGATGTTAAACAGCAGTAAGAAGGAATGAAGTACTGGTATGTGCTAGAAGATGGATGAATCCTGAAAACAGTATGGTACATGAAAGAAGCCAGTTACAAAAGACCATATATTATATGAATTCATGTATATAAAATGTCCAGAATAGGCAAATCTATAGATACAGAAGGTAGATTAGTGGTTGGTACAGAAAGGGTGTGATAATGGGGAGTGTAGGCTAATGTGTACAGGATTTCTTTCGGGGATGATTAAAATGCTCTAAAATTGACTGAGGTGATGATTACCCAACTCTCTGAATATATTCAAACCATTGAACTGTGCATTTAAATGGGTGAATTATATGGTATGCAAATCAGATCTCAATAAACCTGCTATATATGTATTTTAAAAGTGAGCTTGTTCCACTGATTTCCTCATTGCACGTAGGATAGTAGTGTCCTTCCTGTGTGTCCTGGCTGTACTGCGTGTTCTTTGCAAGGCCCAGCTTCCTATTCATGTGTGTCCACCTGCATTCGGCATTATGCCTGGCCGTGAGGTCTTTACAATGTGCACTGTCCTGGGAGGACAGTGGTGTTTTCTGTGGTTGGCCTGTGTGAAGTGTATACAGTGGTACCATGAGAGACAGCATATCACAGGCAGTGTCATCTTTGCTCAAGGTCACAGAGATAGTAAATGAAACCAGGCTGTGAACCCAGCTGGGTGATTTGAATAATGATGTGTCCTCTGTGAGTCTCCCAATTTCTTGATCTGTAGAAAAAGGATAGTCACACTTACATGGGGAATTGTGACTGTATATAAGGTTCTCTGTCCTATGCTGAAAATGCTTTGTTCCTGGTGCTTTTATGTAATTTATCTTATAGGCCTCTCCCTAGACATGATGGCTGTGAAGGGATAAACTTGGAAACAACTGTTTTCTCTCTCAGTCCTTATCTTGGACACGTAAGGGAAAGAACTGTGAGATTGTATAAACACTGGAATAAATTCAGCTACTGCTCACATATGCATCAGTGTCCACTTATGTCATGATTCTAATTTGTTTTGTATGACTACTGTCCCTCCATCTTAGTTCAGTAATCAGTGAGCTGCAGGAGGGAAGATGTGTGACAAATGGAGACAGAACGGAGCATTTGCTCTGGGTACCTGGGCTGAGTCCTGGTGACCTTGCCCAGGCGGCTCCCGGTCAGGTACTGCAATGGAGCAAAGTGGTTAAGATGGGGTTTCCTGTCACCCTGACTCTGCCACCTGTCAGCTGTGTGCCTCTTGGTAGGCGATGTAACCTCGCTAGTGCTCACTTTTCCCGTCTGTAAGAGTCAGGTATCATAGAGCTTCCTTATTGGTGGCTGAGGTCAACGTGCAAAACAGTTGGTATAGGCTCTGGTGCTCAGTAAGCCCTCAGTGTGCCTCATGCTGAGGGATTCTTTGAAGACACTTTCTCCACATAGCCTGTAAACCAAATCCAGACTTCCATGCCACATTTTATAGCAATTCACATTCTCTTCAAGTCAGGTCAACAGGTATTTATCATTGCCTATCATGCCGGGGACTGTGCTAGCTGTCTTTACTGGGGACTTCTTCTAATAGATGAAATGGACTCGCTAACTGACAAGAAGATTTATATCATCAAGGCTCTTGATTCATAAAGAACATGTCTTTATTTTTTTATGCAGCATGTTATATGAAAATATACTGAGCACTTATGAAATACACCGAAGGTCCTAGTGAGAAGGCCTGTGACGGCTATCATGTTGGAGCTCTAAAAGAGCACATCTGCATGTGTGTGTCCTCAAATCACTAGCCCTCCCAGACTGTTCTGTGGGGGAAATCACACCACATACTGGGGAACCATTACCGTCTCTTTGCGCTGTATTGATTCTAGCCTTGAATTTGTTTCTAAGTTTCCATTTTCTAAGAGTAAACAGAAGTTACACTTTCTACTTTGTTTTTTTTAAAAGATTTATTTATTGTTTTTGACAGAGAGAGAGATACAGAGAGAGACAGAGAGAAGGGGGAGGGCCCAGAACAGTCTCCATAGTTGCACATCATTGGTTTTTCCACATAGTTTCATTCCGCAGGTGGGTGAGGGGCTGCACAGGGCAGGAACTGGGCTGGGGTCTCACCCCGGTGAGAACTGAACTGGGGGCACTCCCCAGCTCAGTTTATGGGTCCACACGGGCCGGGGCCGGGATTCAATCCTCGGTCCCCAGGGCTGCAAAGTGAGTGCCTAACCCACTGAGCCATCCCAGCTTCCCCACTTTCTAGATTTTTGGTTTCTTATTTCTCAATTACAAAAGCTAATACAAGCTGAATTTCTGCTCTTAACATAAAGACAGCAATGAATATAAACAAGCAGGCTTTCCCCCAAATAGAAGAGGAAACCCAGAAAATGCAAGTGCTCAAATAAAGTTACGAAAACACCACCTTAAAACTCATACTTAGGTGATCAGTACTGTACTTAGCTGAGGTTCCTTGGAGCTCATTAAGCCCTTTGTAGCCCACTACCCGACTGTGCATCTGGTTTGAGGAGTTGCTGCTCATGAGAACAGGGAGCTGCCAAAGACATCACGTGAAGTGGTCCCATTTTCCTGTGTGAGACTGAAATGAATGAGTGGTGGTAATTCATAGGGAAATAAAGGGCACTCCCCAGGGAGTTTCTAAAGTAGTGGTAATATCCAATGTTCAATATTTTTAAATAGCTTTTCCTCACTATATTTCAAAACAAAAATGCAGTACAAAGAAATAAATAACAAAAATGATAATGTGGATCTACATTTAATCACAAAGAATTCTGTATTTTGTTGAGCAAAACACGAGGGACCAATTTTGGAATGTTTGCATGATCTTGTTTGACAAAACTTGTATAATAACAGCTATCATTTATTGAGCTCTTATTAAGTTTTTGGCACTGTGCTAATTGATTTACATTTATTACCTTGTTTAGTTGTGACATAATAAAGTGGTATATAATAATAATAAATAATATATAATTTATCCTCATTTTGCAATTGTGAAAGTGAGGTTTGTGGAGGTTAACTAACTTGTTCAAGGTCACGTAGCCAATATGTGTGAGAGCCAGGAAGCTCTTGAGTCCAATGGTGCTCTGCACATTAGTGCACTATCCCTAACAGATACAGAGAAAAATACATAAAAATGTTAATAATTGTTATCTGTAGATAATGAATTTTTTCTTTTAGCTTGTCTATATTTTCTATTTTTTCTTCAGTGAAATTATTTGCATAATAAGTACCGTATTTTCCAGCGTATAAGACGACCGGGCGTATAAGACGACCCCCTAATTTTACAGTGAAAACATAGGTTTAGGCCTATATTCGCTGTATAAGACTACCCCCCACTTCCGAGGCTGTAGTCTTATACAGCGAATATAGGCCTAAACCTATGTTTTCACTGTAAAATTAGGGGGTCGTCTTATACGCCCAGTCGTCTTATATGCTGGAAAATACGATAAAGGGGGGAAATAAATTGAACCATTAAACAACTTCCCATTACCAAAAAGCAGGAGATATGGAGGAAGAAAGGAAAGAAGAGGAGAAAGTGAAAAGAAAGATGGAAGGAAGAAACAGGAAGTGAAGGGAAAGTAGGTAAGGAAAGGAAAGAAGAAAAGAAGGAAAGAAAGGGGAGAGAAGGTAGGCTGTCTTCCTATGGTGGCGGCAAGATGGTGTGTGTATACAGTTCTGTGCCATTATGTCCCCTCTTGGTGGCATTGAATGAGGACAGGAGCAGAGGAAAATGTCCTTCAGAACACAAGGGTCTGGGAAAGAGACCTCCACACTTTGAACACTGTTTTTCTCCAGCTCTTTGAGTTTTTTGGCAGAAGACTATTAGGTACTCTGTTTAATTTCCAACGAAGGTATGTTTTGGGTACCAGAAGTGGAACAGGCGTAGGAAGGTTAGCAGCTGGAGTGGTAGTGACAGTATGTGGGAGAACACATTAAATACATGAGGGCAGCGATGGGGCATGGTAAGGTGACCATGTGATTTATCTTTCTAAATTCAGAGCATTCATATTAATCATTAGCTGAGACAGCAGACATAAATTAGGAGTGTCCCTGACAAACTGGGAAGTTTGATCACCCTAGAGAAGCCAAATAAATCAGGAGAATAAAGAAGCTACAAAAAAAACAGATAAGGACATGAATATAAAATACAAAGACAGCTTTAAAAATAAGTCCACCCTCATTAGTCATCAGACATTTAAATGAAAACAACAAAAATGTTTCCTTTCACTTTTCAAACTGGCAAAATCATTTTAAGTATAATAGAGCTACCAGTTATTGTTTCTGTCAGAAATTTTCTAGGACTTGAAAAAAAAACCACTTAATAAAGTATTTTATTTTAGAAAAGTTTTAGATTTACAGAAAAGTTACAAGAATATTACAGAGAATTCCCACATACCCTGCACTCAGTTTCTTCTTACATTACTATGGTGTACTTGTCACAACTAATGAATCAATGTTGATACATTATTGGGTTAACTAAAGTCTATACTTTATTTGGGTTCCCTTAGTTTTTACCTGATGATGTCCTTTTGCTGTCCTAGTATTTCATGGAGGCTGTCACATTACATTTAATCATCATGTCTCCTTAGTTTCTTGGACGTCATTGTTTTTGATGACATTGACAATTTTGAGGGGCACTTGTCAGGTATTTTATAATTTGGGTTTGTCTGATATTTTCATTATGGTTAGACAGGGGTCATGGCCTTCTTTTGGAAGACCACAAAAGTGAAGTAACATTGTTATCACATCATACCCAGGACCCATACAGTCAACATGGCTTATCCCGGTTGACGTTAACCTTGGTCACCTGGTAGTATTGTCAGGTTTCTCTGCTGCAAATGACTTACTCTCTCCTCTCCATACTGTACTCTTTGGGAGGAAGTTACTGTGCAACCCATATGACCGGTAAAAGAATGGGGAGTTATACTCCACCTCCTTGAGGGTAGAGTATCTACACGAATTATTTGGAATTCTGCACACAGAGGTGTCTCTTCTCCTCCATTTATTTATTTATTTAATCATGAATTTATATTAGTATAAACGTATGGATGTTTACCTGATACTTTGGGTTATAATCTAATATGATATATATGTTTTTGTTCAAATTGTTCCAGCTTTGGCCATTGGGAGCTCTTTCAGGTTAGCTCCTACGACCCTCTGACGTGCCCCTATCATTTGATTTCTGAGCAGTTTCTTTCTTTCTGGCTCTGTACGATGCTCTAGAGGCTCATCTGTGTATTTAATGCCCCAGATCCAGAATCAGCCATTTTTTAAAGGAGCCTTGGTTCCTCTTTTTGGAGAATGATGTTAGAAACCATGATCTGGGCCTTAGGTATGTTTGTTGCTACTAGATTGTTGTTATTTCTAGGCCCTCTTTGGGGACAGAGGTAGGAAATATGCTGCCTGTCCAGAAAACATCCAGCCATAAATGCCTCTATTTTTCATATTACATGTTTGGATACTTTCTGAACAGCCCCCATACATGTATATATGCTAACTCGTGGACACATATGTATCTATAACTATTTCTCTGTTTATATGCATCTTATCCTATCGATCTAAACGTAAGTTTATATTTATTTCTCTGATTCTCACCCAGTACCTTATTCTTGCTTCTCACCTTGCTGACCTGTAACCTCTTATTCCAACAAGGAGAAATTTCAACTACCTGCCATCCATTTCCTTATACTCAGTTTTGATGAAAGTGCTGGAAAATTGGCAGTGCTGGTGGGTGTTGGTACCACCTTTATGGAAGAAAGTTATGTAAAATGTATAAAAAGCCTTAAAAATATCAGTGAGGCTGGTCAAATAGTCCACTGTCCAGTCCAGAGGGCCACAGACATGGGGAGTGGGAGCAGAGGTCCCAGGAAGAGGGCGCCGGAAGCGGGAGGTCGTGCACACACTCACACACAGGTACCTCCACCCTCTCCCTCTCAGGAGAGCCAGCATTCTGATCAGACCTTGCCTGGGGACCTGTTGCAGATGGAATAAAACATATGTTGGGTATAGGATGAAGGGGGCAATAACTGGGAGCCTAATATTCTACCATCATTCCTGTGCCCTTCTAGGAGCCCTGTGCTATCAGGACACCTAAGTGGGTCACATCTAAAGTTACAGCTCCCTCACCGTTGCACATATGATATGTGACACAAAATGTAGGAGACAAAATATAAGGATTCTAGAGTCTTTTGTTCAAAGTTTCAGTTAGAAAGGAACTTAAATCTGTTGAAGTAAGAGAGAAGGGTAACGATAATTCCAAACAAGAATAGTAGCTGTAAACCTCACTCTATGGGAGGAGGGATTAGTGAAGAATTACTTAGGTAGGCATGCTGATGATGTGTTGAAGGCCTTGCCGGTGGGGTTTAACTCTTCTGTGCTAGAGGGAATTGGGGCTGAGGCTGAGTGGGCGAGCCGGGGAGGAGAGGAGGGAACTGGATGTTTTCATCTCAGCGGGAGGTGACATGCTTGTCTCACCTGAGAGGTGTGGGGATCCTACCAGAGCCCGTCAGTGCCCTCCCAGCCCCAGCCCTGGGAGCTGCGGGAAGTGAGGCAAGCGCGTGGAAGACAAGCGAGGAGAGCCGAGAGGCTGAGATGCAAGGCATCCGCACGGAAGGGCCCCTCTGCCGTGATGGGAGCTCTTGACCCGAGAGCTGGATGCTCAGTACCGGTGCAGGAGACTCTAGTGAGCACGAGGAGCCGAGCTATCACCTACCTACACGCCGTGCAGGCGACCTGACCACATGGAACCAGATGGAAGGGGGGCGAAAATGGCTCACGTCCCACGGGCCTCAAGAGGATTGATTACGGAGTATGCACAGGACATCTCCTGGGAGCACCAGACCTCCTTGGTAGTGACATTAAGGTGAGGAAGGGCCAGAGGAAAGGACAGAGCCCAATGAACGTTCTTCCTCGACTGGACATTCCGTTTTGATGCCACGCTGACACCTTCCCGCCCTGTACGCAGCTGGTGAAAGGGTGGCGTGGGAAACAGGCTTCGTTGCTGAAGGGAGAGAGGAAAGGACGTCTCTTTTTTCGCTCTGAAGGCGTCACATGCCATTAGCACTTGTGGCAATCTTGTAGCATCTGATGTATGTTTCCGTCCTTCCTTCTAGACTATGAGTTCGTGCAGGCGCTGTGTCTTATCCTTGTCCTTGACGCCTGATAGAAGAGATGCTTGTAAGGAGGGGGAGATGTCTAACCTAAAGCGGGCACTGTGGTGGGTGCTTTATTGAGGTTGGATTTTAACCTAAATTGAGTTTTTGTAGGGAAGAGGGAAACCTGGACGGCTTTTCCAACTTTGCTCTGCAGAAGCACAGCGCTGAGCTTAGAGCTCATTAGTTTAGTGCTGCACGTGGTTTAGCGGTGTGCGTTAGAAATGTTAGTAGTGATTTGACATTGCAGGAGCACCCAATCTAGTGCTTGTTATTCGAATACTGCCCATGTGTAATAGAATTACAACAGTATTGGTGGATGAAGCGTTGGTTATAAAAGAGTCTTTTTGTCCATCTCAAACAGAAAGGACACACGCAGTTCAGTTGTCTACTTTTTCAGAGAGGCCATATGGCGTGTGACCTCACAGTTGAGCACCGGGCCCTGGAGCTAGGCCACCCGAATGGGACCCTGGTTCCTAGGCTTTCTAGGTGGGTGACCTGGGACAAATTACTTCATCTCTGTTCCTCAACTTTATTTTCTCTAAAATGGGTTGGGATAAAGACAAGCTTTTCAGTGCCTACCTCGTCAGGTTGTTGTGAGAATCGATTGAGTGGACACGTGTAACGCTGTTAGAACCAGGCCTGCCACGCAGGAAAGCTTATGCAGTTACTGGCCATTATTATTTTTGTGAATGAAAAACAGAGAAGTGAAGAGAGTTGCTTGAGGTTGCATGGCATTCAAAGGGAGAGTGGGTTCTCCACCCAGCTCAGCAGATTCTTCTTTCTCTTTCCATCGTCTACCCCAAATCACCCTCCACCATCAGTGATGCTATGCTCTTCATTTTGTACGCACTTTTCTCACTGGGCTCGGACCTCTAATTCGCTCTGTGCCCCCTTCACACTGTTTATTCTTCAAACATGTTTCCAGCATTGTGGTCTCACTCGGGTCCCTGCCTACGTGACCACAGAGCAAACCATTTCTGTCCCACATTCAGGGGCTCTGGTTTCCCTGCTGGTGTCATCGCCAAGCTTAGCAGGGCTAAGTGGGGTCGTGGCCGGGCACAGGGACTCAGCTGCCTAACCACACGCTGAGGCAGTGTCAGGGGACAGTGCAGCAGAGATGAGCTGTGACTGCAGATGTTTGTGAAAATGATGACTGCCTTTCCTACAAAGAATATGAATCGCACCCTGTGCCCTGGATGCCATTAACGTCCGTCCTTGCGGGACAAGCGATGTTGGCCTGTCAGGAGGCGACGGTGGGAAACAATGGACCAGATGTTTTCATTCTCCTGAGATTCTGCCCATAAGACGAAACCGATTTTTCTGTAAGACTGGAAAGAGTCTTACTTCTGTTTTGTCAAAACACAGATCAGGCAAATGAACGAATGAACCTGTGCAACAACATGGATGGACCTTGAGATCATCGTGATAAATGAAATAAGCCAGACAGGAAAAGCCAAGAATCACATGACTTCACTCCTATGTGGAACGTAAAACAAAGCAACCAAGAAACCCAAATCGCACGGACATAGTCAGTAGTTTAGTGGTTACCTGAGGGGGAGGGGGAGGGGGTGGGAGAGGAGGGAGGGGGGTAAATATAGGGTGATGGAAAGAAAGCTGGCTCTGGGTGGTCAACACACATTGTAACACATAGAGTTGTACACCTGGAACCTATGTAATTTGTAGTAACCAATGTCACCCTAATAAATTTAACAATGAAAAAGCAACAAACAAACAAACAAAAAACAAACACACCTGCTCCCTTGCCCATTTGCTAGGCCTATTAAAATAGTCCTTGTTTTGAGAAGATAAATAACACCTTTTCTCATTCAATTCTTCTCCTACTTCAAACTTTGAAAATTTATTTTCAAACCCTTTCTAAGGGTTTTTTATGCCCTAGGACATCTTGTAGGCAATATTGTATTTCTTAAAACACGGTTCTGTGAGGGCTTGCTGTGTGCTGGGCTGTTTTCTAAGTGCTCTATGTCTGTCGGCTCGCTGATCCTCAGTCACTGTAAGAACTAGGTGTTGTTGGGTGCAGAATGAGGCAGGGAGTGGTGGGGTGAACATGATCCCGCAGGTGTCTGCTGGGTCACGTGCTCACCACCGCCTGATGGAGGGACGTTCTTTGTGCCGCTCAGCCTCTGGCCCTTGGCTGTCACTCATGCCCCGCTTCCTTGTTCTCTGTCACCTTTTGAGTGTCTTCTTATCTGAGCATGTAGGACTGTACTTTGTTCTGTGTGGCAATGACAGGAAGGCCCCCATCCCCTCACTCCCACTTTCTGTCTGTCTTCCTCTGCTTGAGAAGAAATCTAAGTAATAAAGTTAGGGGAGTTGTAAATACAGATCTTACTGTCTGACATAAGCATCTCTAGGACTTTGGCTTTTCCCTCAGAAATGTAGTCCTCACTTTGTCTTGCAGTTTCAGTAAGATATTTTTAAGAGGGATTGAGGGGGTGGAGGAGGCAGAGAGGCAGAGAGGGACTGCTGAGTAATGGGAGATATTTTAGAAGTTCTGGAATATAATGATTAACTCTACTGTTTATAGGCTTTTTCATTACTTGTCTAAAAATTGGGGTCTCTATTGAGGGATCCCCAAAATGATTTGCAGTCAAGGGCCAGATTCTTGAATTATTTTTTGTTTGTTTGTTTTTTTTATCTTTAGAAAGCAAAAATACTGAAGGAAGAAGAAGAAATACAGGCACCCCTCATTTTGTTGCTCTTTGCTTTAGTATGCTTCACAGATGTTGTGTTTCTTTACAGATTGAAGATAAGACCCTCTACCTGCAAAATGATGGCCACTTGCTTTACTGCAGTCGTCTCTGGAACCGAACCTGCGGTATCTCCGAGGTCTGCCTGTGTGTGATTTAAAATCATATAAACAGAAGGTAGGTTCTTATATATTGGATTCCAATATATTTCCAGTGATACTAGGAAGGCTACCTCAAATGTCAAAAAACATACATTCTGGGAAATGTTTTCTTCACAGACTACATCGACTACTCTTAAATCAATGCTATTTGACATGAAATAAAATTAGTATATACAAAAGTCTAGAGGGACGCGATCTCAGTAATCATTGTATATTTTATAAGCTTCCACAGTGTGACAGATACTGTATTGATTGGAAGGGCACCTTCTCTGTGCAGAGCAAATTAAGTCTAATTTAGACACAAATAATAGTCAGTGCTAATACTGCCATTCTGCTCAAGGCCCAGAGAGATAAGAGTTTTAAAATTTCCATTGGCCTCCCCTTTAGTGAATGCTGTGGTCTTCAGGGTCCTTAGCACACTGTTTGCAAACATGATGCAAAGGCCCTGGCATGTACTTGGGTTTGTATTGGCTGCAGGGCTGGAAGTTGTCTTGCCCACAGTGTTTTGGTTTAGGAGTCTAGAAGACTGGGCTAAACAGGGTATACCTGACAGAGAATAGAAGAAAGATAAAATTGGAAAAAATTACGGTACACACTTTTAAATGATTAAAATCTTTGAAAATGAGCTCATCCTTTCTGTACATATGTCACATCCTTTAATTAATATTAGTACTTTAGAAAACAATAAAGCACTGTCACGTTGAAAGAATTTAATCTAGCATTTGGAAGTGATACATAGGCAACCCGTTTTCTGGCATTTGGAAGTGAAATCTAGACAACAGCTCGTATTAAGAAAACGAATGTGTAGAAGTTCAGATGTACGGAATTAGATAACAAGGCCTTGAATTTAGGGATTTTATAGAGAGCTTCATAGGAAGGAGCAGGGACTAGGGATCCTGAAACACATCATGATTAAGCAGTGGCTCTTACTGGCTAGATGTTATAATGCAGCACGGGCCTATTAAGTAAAGAATAAAAGGTTTCTGGAGAGAATCAGTGTGCACTTAGGAGAGCTTCAAACTCGTGATGTCGTATTGTGGGGAGACAGGGCTTGGTCCTGGTGGGGGAAGCAGAGAACCCTGACATACAGAGGAGCGGGCTCGTCACAGTGCAGTTCATAGTCGTGGGTTGTCCACACCAAGGAGTGCGTCCTCAGTCGCACTTAGAGAAGCTCACAATGAAAGAGGGTCCGGGCTGTGTCCCCATAGCACTTGAGTGCCCCGATGGAGACTGCCCAGCAGGGCTGACACAGGGGTGCTGAGCCCCCCCTTACCCCCCAGCCTCCTCCTCTGTGCTCCGCATGCTTCCTGCCTCTGCTTCTCTGATGCTGACCCGAGCCTCTTGACCGCTTCACTCACAGTCCACTCCCCACGTGATTCCTGACCTCCTCAGGGTTTGTTCTTGTTCCTACTTCTCCCAGCGGATGAAGCCATTGAAAAACTTTCTTTTTTTAATTTTTTTTTATTTGATAAACTTTCTGATTGATGATTTAGTGTTTTTTTTTTAAAGCATTTTTTAAAACATTTATTTTTATTGTTTTTGACAGAGAGAGATACAGAGACAGAGAGAAGGGGGAGGGCCCAGAACAGTCTCCATAGTTGCACATCATTGGTTTTTCCACATAGTTTCATTCCACAGGTGGGCGCGGGGCTGCACAGGGCAGGAACTGGGCCGGGGTCTCGCCCCGGTGAGAACCGAACTGGGGGCACTCCCCAGCTCAGCATATGGGTCCACATGGGCCGGGGCCGGGACTCGATCCTCAGTCCCCGGGGCTGCAAAGTGAGTGCTTAGCCCACTGAGCCATCCCGGCTTCCCCTAATGATTCAGTTTTAATAGCTGCCTGGCTTGCTAAGCTCTGGCTTACTCACGTGTTCCAAAGTGAAACATGATTGCCAGTTTCATACTTTTGCTTGAGTTGGACCTGGCAGGGAACTATGCAGTGTAGTAGCTAATGTTGATTGTAATGTTAGATAAAAGGAAAGAGCAGGAAGCAATAAAACCAAAGGAGAATTAGAAAGTTGTGTTTTTAGTTAGTAGGTGAGCCAGTCACCTATCCACAAGAGTTATCCTAAGTTACAAACTAACAATTGTATTCTTTCCCTCAACTTGCCTAGAAGAAGGGAAAGAAGAATCATAAATACTTTAAATGTACAGAAAATATTTCTTGTTTTGCTAATTAGTAACGTGTAAAGACTCAGGACAAAAAATAAGCAAAAGTAATATAAAAACACCTTGCTGTTTTTTCAAAATACAATTCTCATCTGAACATAGAAGCAAAATGTTATAATCGTTGGGGCATATTTACCCCCACTGTTTCATTGAGTAAGTTAATGTGAAATAAATGGGTCATGGGCAGTTTTACTTATGAATTATAGGCCCTTTCACACTGATTAGTTCTATTTATAAAATATGGCCATTTATTTAAACATATGAGTATATTCCAGATATAGTCATGTACTCGATATATAAATACATAAGCATATATTTATTATATATCTATATAAATAGAACATTTAACAAATAATATTTTTGTCCTTTATGATGCATATTACAAATAAGTTTTATTAAATCTCATGTAATTGAAAGCTCATAGTATGATGATCTATCTTTTAGAATTCCAGCTCCCATGCTGAGTAATAATATTTCCCTGAGATAAAAAGAGTCTGAGTTTTTAAAAAATGTAATTTGCAGTTATAACTATGTAGTATTCTCCTAATAACAGCTTCTTTAGCAAACTAGAAAGCAGAGATACTCTCATTAATTTGGCTATTTTTTTTTAACTTGCAGAAACTTTTTTGTTTCAGTAAAACACTAATTTTTAATTCAACAAATAATATCAAGACAGGAGGATGAGGTGGAGAGACAACAAGAGAATTTGTAAAGCTGTGAGGTAGCTTATAAAGAACCAGTACCGGTCATTTTCTTTTCTTTTTTTTTTTTTTTTGTCTTCAGTGCATATTTACCTCTATTTTTTTTACTTTTTGACAGATAGAGAGAGAGACAGAGACAGAGACAGTTAGAGAACCGAACTGTGGGAACTCCCCAGTTCAGCACGTGGGTCCTGCCTGGGCCGGAGCCGGGATTCGATCCTCGGTCCTCATGGCCTCAAAGCGAGCGCTCAACCCGCTGAGCCGTCCCGGCTTTCCCCCGGTCATTTTCTTTTTGACTGAAAGCTGCCACTTACTTCCCCCAGCTGTATCAGATGTGCTCAGAAGAATATTCTTGAAAGAGAAATGAAATGTATGTTTAATTATGTCTTTAAGCTTATGTAGGAATCAGTTTTCTGTCCCATGGAGCTAAAGAACTACTCATGTTAATTTAACATTGCACTTCATTCATTTATTTTATATTACAGCCTGATTAAGGCCATTAATGCATGGACGTAAAACCGTATTAATCCCAAATCAGTATGCTTCTTTGGTTATTTTAGTTATTAAGCACAATGAGCTTGGTAGTATATAGAATTTTGAAATGTGGCTTGGAGGATGACCTCATTTTATGTTGTGGACTCCATTGAAAGTGGAATTTGTGACTATGCAGATGAAAACTATTTTTTGAAGCTCATTGACACTAAACAAACCAAACTCAATTTTTCCCAATGGAATTGTTAATTCTGTTGCTACCATGTTCTTCTTTAAAGAAGCAACACTTACGATAGTTTATATTTGCGAGAGACCCACAGATTCAGGAGTAGAGCTGGGTATTTTGATAGTTATGGGTGACATGATGAAATAGTGAAACATTTTAGATTGATTGCCACAGACTCAGAGATTTAGGTCCTGGATTTCTCTGTTAGGATATGCAAGTAGGAGCTAAGACTCTTCTGATAAGAGGGAATTGGCAAAGATAATAACATACAATAATGTGACTTTCATTAAGTAAATTTATCTTTATGTTCAACAGATTGGATTTCAGTACTTTTTTAAATGTTTTGAGTTTGCTGCATTGTTCTTGCTGTTCTCTTTAAAAAAATTTATTTACAAAAAAGATTCTTGAGTGTTTTCCTATATACCAATTTGATAGTTTCACTACTCTTTATTATTGCTCAATTAATGCCAAACTTAATCTCTAATTAGCTCTTTAACTTTGGAAAGGTCAAGTAATACCCTCGACCCTTTGTTTGTCACTGTGGGTGCAGTTTTAGGATGGATTACATAGTAGGAACTTTGAGCACCAGCAAGGGGATGACTTGGAGCCAGCATGAACTCTGTGGTCCCTCTCCAGCCTGCAGGCTATGCTGGGAGCATGGCTCTGTCCTGTGCACCCTTGTCGTCTCAGCACTAGGACAGCACCTGTCACCTAGAATACGCTCAGTAAATCTTCTGAAAGGATGAACAGACAAATTGGGGTGATGCAAACTACTATTAGTTCCTGTTTTGATGTTTAGGTCACTCATTTGGTGGACTTCAGATACAATGTGTAAGGTATGCTTGGATTTTAGTAAGCTAACAGTTGGTACATGATCACTTTCGGGGAAGGCCAGTATGTGTTAGATCATAGCTGAGTTACTTCAGGGCCTGGCCAACAAAGCCTCTGCAAAGAAGCTCTATGGCACGTTACTTGGCTTTTACTGAAGAGAAGACCCAGAAAAACTCATAACAAGCTCTTACTTAAATCTTTTCCATTGAGATGAATGACAACATTCGTAAATTAGGTGACAGTTCACAAAGAGCTCAGTGGGCTGATGGAATAGATAGAAAGTAAAAAGATGAAATATTAAAAGAATAAGGCAAATAAGTTCAAAAAGTATAAAAATATAGGCTGAAAAAGATGTGATTTTCTACTAGTTAAAAATATAATGTATATCAAACTGGAGATGTAGTTGATTACAAACTCAGTATGAATCAACAGTTATGTGATATGGCTACTAAGATATAATTATGATTTAGGGCTGCATTAAGAAATGATTAACCTTGTGTTTGTGGTTCATGGAATCTCTGACATTATATGCATATTGCACATGTGTACTTTTTTGAGAAAGAATTTATACTTTTTATTAGATTTCTTAATGAGAACAGTGGCTCACAACATATTAAGATCAACCAGTTCAGAAGAAGACAGGTAAGAGTTCTGTTTTGTACACAGGTCAGGTCAAAGTACAGTGTTGCCATTATAGTCAGTTCTTGGAAATACATTTTGAGAGTGATGATGATAAATTGAAGCAGCTCCAGGAGGCATGCTGGGATAGTGACAGGTCTGAAAACCATGACCTATAAAGGTAAGATTGAAGGGACTGGAGGACTAGGCTTGGAAAAAAAGAGTTTAGAGTTATTGCATATGACTTCAACAACAACAACAATAAAAATGTTCTTTCAGACTGCGAAAAGATGCACATAGTAATACTGTCTTATCCTGGTGAGAATATGAGAACATAGAAACTCTCATAATCTGTTGGTGAGTGTGAAATGATATGATTATGTTGCATGGCAGTTTGGAATGATTGAAGTTTATTTTGCTTTATTAATTTTTTAGGGTTTTAAAACTTAATCGTTAAATTTATTGGAGTGACATTGGTTGGTAAAAATTACATAAGTTCCAAAGTACAATTCTATGTTACCTCATCTGTGTATTATGTTATGTGCTCACCACCCAGAGTCAGCTCTCTTTCCTTCACCATATATTTGATGAGGAATGGTCGATTTTTAAAATGTGCATTTATTTGTGAGTAATTTAGAGAAATTTTCTATTAGTGCATATGCACAAAGATACACATATAAAGAAATTTACAAGGGTAATTATTCTAGCAGTTATTAATTGCCTGAATTGGAAATATCTTTTTTCTTTTTTTAAAGATTTATTTTATTGATTTTCGACAGAGAGAAACAGAGACAGAGAGAGAGAAGGGGGAGGGCCCAGAGCAGTCTCCATAGTTGACAGCATTAGTTTTTTCATATAGTTTCACTCCACAGGTGGGCACGGGGCTGCGCAGGGCAGGAACTGGGCTGGGAGCCTCCCACATAGGCTCCAGCAAGAACTGAACTGGGGGCACACCCCAGTTCAGCATGTGGGTCCGCATGGGCCTGGGCCGGGATTCGATCCTCGGTCCCTGGGGCTTCAAAGCGAGCGCTTAACCCACTGAGCCATCCCGGCTTTCCCTGGAAATATCTTGAGGGTTTAGTATAGCTAGGATACAGTTATGAAATATCATTCAGCAGTTAAAATGAAAGGCAAATTTATAGTTCTGACATGCAAAATATCAGGATTTATTAAGTGAGAAAAAACCATGTTGAATATATGTACCTATTATAATTTATGTAAAACCCACAAAATGATACAGATCATTCTCTATGTGCATAAAGAAATGAATATACAGAATAATTCATAACAAGCAGATAATAATGGGCCCCTTTGAGGAGGGTCAAAGGGGCTCTTTATTTATATAAGTTGTAATTTTTACATAAAAATGTGTTCAAGTGTTTTTTAAGGAAGAATGAATGAATGAATGAATGAATGAATGAATGGAAGTCATAAATAAATAAAAGTGAGTAAATAAAATTTTATAAGATTTATACATGGAAAACTTGTTAAATTCCTTTTTCTATATAGTTCCACAGAGGAAACAGGGTAAGTTGTATGAGAATGCTTATTTTATTTCTACATAAGGAAGCATTTCCTAGGATTAGAAATGTTGTAAAATGGAATTAGTTGCTAATTATTGGCTCCATCCTCATCGAAGGGTTGAAACAAGGCTTAGATAACTCGCTTCCAAAGATGTCTTAAAAAGAATCATCGTATTCAATGGGAAAGGTTGTTTCTAAAATAATTTTCAATTTTGTGTATTTATGACTCTATGGTTAGCTCATGTCTATGTGCACTTTTAGATACAAATTCTACAGTTCTAAGGTGGAATTCCTTGACTTGGCAACCAGTCTTTTGTCTCTCCCTATCCTCAGTTTACCTCTGTGAGGATAATCTTACCTCCTTTCATGATTTCTTCACTTCAGCCCAGCCCTTTCCGAAGAACAAAGATTCCTTTAGTAAAGAAGGGAGTGATGGGTATTGGTAGGTAGGCAACCAATACTTTATGCCACAGGTATCAAAAACACATGGTAACCACACGCATACAAGAAAAACAAAATGATACAATTAAACTACAGTATATATCGCTGATAACTGAAGATAGAAGCCTACAAGCTTCTCTCACTTGGTTAAAAGGGAAAATAGCAAATACTAGAAAAATGTTAATGATTTTCTTCTTAATCTCAATCAAAAGTACTGAAAAAGGCAATAATAGCCTCCCCCCCCCCCCATGGTTTGTTAATTTAGTGGTTCAGGATGATTTAATGCCATAATGTATGTAGCACTTAAAATCACCTCGTGAATGGCCCATGGTATACCGCCGACACTTTGGAAGAGGTGTACAAATAGTTTACAGAAGAATAAAGAGATAATGAAAGTAAAAAAAAATAAAAATAAATAAATTATTCTTAACTTCTTTTCTCTGGCGATCGTGTATGTTAATCAAATTAAAACTCCAAATGCCCTCAATAGAATGCTTTCAGTAATGACTGGACTGATTCTTACTTTTGCCTTTATTTTGTCTGTTCTACATGTTTTTGGATAGAATTGCTATTATATAAGAATAGTACTATATAGATATGCTCATATAAGAACAAATATATATAGCATATAGAACCAGTATATAGATACAGAATGTAAAAATCCTAAATCACTTACCTTGTATACAATGAAGCCCATATGAATTTGAGCACACTATATTATATTTTATTATTTTTTTAAAGATTTATTTTATTGTTGTTGACAGAGACAGAGAGAGACAGAGACAGAGACAGAGAAGGGAGAAGGCCCAGAGCACCCTCCACAGTTGTATGTCATCAGTTTTCAACAGGGTTCAGTTTCACACAGGTTGGCAGAGGTTGCGCAGGGCGGAAACTGGACCAGGGGCCTCCCACATGGGAAGCTCGCCCTGGCAAGAGCCGACTGGTGGCACACACTAGTTCAGCATATGGGTCCACACGGGCCAGGGGCCGGATTCGATCCTTGGTCACTGGGGCTTAATTAGGATTAAGTACCCTAATTCCCATAATTCTTTTGGAGCTACTGTTTTGTACAATGTGAGGGTCATAAGAGGCTATTATATATATGACTGAGATGAACTGATTTTGCTGAGTAGCTTCCTTTGTGCTTCTATAGTTTCTGAGACAAGCTGCATGTAACAAGATTCTGAGCTCTTCTTACACTTGAATATTCAGTATCCATGATCCACTGGAGTCTACACTTTGCATCTGTTCCTTGCTTGTCTGATTTCCCACTGGATTCATTTCATCCCGCACTATCCATCTTACCGTCCATGCCTACATCAAATAATATTTTAGTTTCTGGAATTTGATGGAGGGGCCATGAAGTCCACAAGACTCATTTATAAGAATTCAAATAGGGGAAGCTGGGATGGCTCAGTGGGTTAAGCGCTCGTTTTGCAGCCCTGGAGACCAAGGATTGAATCCCGGCTCCAGCCCTTGTGGACGCATATGCTGAACTGGGGTGTGCCCCCAGTTCAGTTCTTACTGAGGCCTATGCAGGAGGCTCCCAGCCCAGTTCCTGCCCTGTGCAGCCCTGCGCCCACCTGTGGAATGAAACTATGTGGAAAAACCAATGATGTACAACTATGGAGACTGCTCTGGGCCCTCCCCCTTCTCTCTGTCTCTGTATCTTTCTCTCTGTCAAAAACAATAAAAATAAATCTTAAAAAAAAAAAAAAGAATTCAAATAAAGGTAATTTTGATTAAGACCAGGAAGGATGAGAACACAGAGCAGAATGAGAAATAAAACCATGTCCATATCAAAATTAAGTTTCTCTTGATCTGCTGAGGTTTTTTAGGAGCAAGTTTTCTGATAAACTAATTTTCTTAAGCATGCTGCATTATACAAAGATGCATGGAGTTTGTATAATGAACTGTGATACAGGAAAAGTGTTTTTTATGTTCCCTTTGAATTTTCTTCCTATTTGCATGCTTAATGTTACTGTCACATTTCTAAGTAGACTCTGGTTTTTCCTAGGAAATTGAAATGCTTTTGTACTCTATTTATTGCATGAATTTTTCTGAAATTAAAAATAAATTCTACCAGTGGTATTCTTTCAGAACATCTATAGAGGGTATAAAAATTTATTGTAGTGCATTGTATTGATGTCAACAGAACTGTGTGTTTTCACCCTGGTGTGATGATGTCAGAACAATGTGGTGCATCTTTTACTGAGCCAACTAACTGGAATAAAAGACCCATTCAGAGAGAAACCCTTGGATGGTCACAGTTTTTAGGAGTTTTTATGCATGACCACACAAGCTTATAACTTTAGATTTTTCTTACAGTGCATTATATTCTCTTCCCATTGTAGCTGAGCTTTCATGTTGAAAAGTGAGTGTTTCTATATATAGCAGCTGAAATATGTATTCATTCTTTGGTTAAAAAAATAACCATGTTTTGTAGCATGATTGTATCCCAAGGCCAGGGTTAGGACATTTTATTCATTCTACTTTCTAAAACTCCTGGTGTTAAGATTGACAACAGAATGGGACTTCATAGATCCTGCCATACAAATTCCATTTCCCCCCACCCCCACCCCAAGTAAGGGATGAACAGGAGTGAGTGTGGATGGCATTACAGATGCTTTGGAGAGGAACTGAAAACACTTTGTATTTGATGTATAAAATTAACAAGAAATGGTTTCATTTTAGGAAGTTGGGCTCTGGGGACAAAGAAAATAAAGCACTCTGCCTTAGTTCAGGAATTCTCCTTCTCCCAACGCTTCAATTTATTGTTCTTGTTAAATTTTTATTTCCCTAACTACTGAAATCAGTTGTGATTAATGAAGAACTTGGAAAATACAAAGACAGCAAATAAATTAAACAACCTGGGGACATCCTTTCTTACCTCACCCAGAGATGGCCATTGTTAATATGTTGGTGTGGGGTATATATGTTGCAAAAATAGGTCATACTGAACGTATGATATTATAACTTCATTCTAATCAGTATGCCATGAACCTTTTCCTATTCAAAGCATTGTTTTAAATGACTGTAAAATATTTCATTATAGATGAACCATAGATTTAAAGCAATAGCTTGAATATGACATTCATTTTTATTTCTTATTTGTTTCTATTTTAATTTTGTTTTATTTGTACGCCCCCTTTCAGCCGGATCCCTATGTCTCTGCTCCACTCACTTTTCTCAGTTGATGGATTGTTAGGCTATTCCTGTTTGTTTGTTTTCCTGTTATAAACAAAACTACCATAATTGCTCTTGGATGTATATGTCTTTGCATCCATGTTGAACCTTTATGTAGTGTGGCTTCTGGGAAGAGAAACGTTTGAATAATAGGATGTGTGGCTTTTTTATTTTAATAGATATTGCCAATTTTTGTTCAAAAATAGGTCTCACTCTGAGGGCAAGTGGAGTGAGGGGTGGGGGAGCTAAATATATGGTGAGGAAAAGAAAGCTGACTTTGGGTGGTGAGCACATAATGTAACACATAAAGTACTATAACTTGGAACCTATGTCATTTTCACTAACCAATGTCACCCTAATGAATTTAACAACAACAAAAAAATAGGTCTCACTGAACGTATATGATACCCTCACTCTAATCAATATAGCATAAACTTTTTCCTATTAAAGTAAATAATGTAAAGCATAATTTTTAATTACTGTAAAACATTTCATTATAGATTTATGCCCCCAACAATGTGAAATTCCAGTTACCCCCATCTGTGGACTATTGTACATAACATAGGTTTGCAATCTTAGCAGACAAAAGTTTACGTATAACTTAATTTTTACTGCCTAATAATTAAAAATTAAACATCTTTTCCTTTTTTTTTTTGGTTAAATTTATTGGGGTGACATTAATTGATATCAATTACATTGTTTTCAGGTGCACAATTCTATATTACATCATCCATACATCGCATTCAATGTTTATTGTATTTTGATTTCAGTAACTCATTTGTATATTTTTTTACTAAAGTATATCTTTTTATTGATTTATAGAAACTTTTAACCCTTTTTAAAAAATTTTATTTTTATCTATCTGGCAAATGTATTGTTTCAACCCATTGTTTATCTTTTAGTTTTACTTGTGGGTTTTTGTTTGTTTGTTTGTTTGTTTGCCATACAATTATTTTTAATTGTCTAAATTTTAGTCATTTTCTTTATGATATTTCTCAGAAAGGCCTTCTTTCTCAAAATGTGTAAAATAAAATTTCTAATTTCCTCAGGGCTTTTCTGTTTAGATGTTTAATCTATTTGAAATTAGTTTTTTGTTAATGGTATGAGTTGGGAGGTCTAACTTCATTCTTTTCCCAAGAATATCCAGTAATCTCCAACCATTTCTTTTCAACACCATCTTTTTGCCACTTATTTCAAATATCAAGTTAACATACCAAATGGTCATGTCTTACAATTTCTTCTCTATTCTGTTCCTTGTTCAAATAATATACTATTTTAATTATTGTAGACTTACAGTGCATCTTACATCTAGAAGGAAGAAAAAGACATTACTTACTTCCTCAAATGAAATTATTGGGTCAAATTCTATGCATGGTTTGAAGGTCCCAAAAAGGCTGTACCAGTTTGTACACTCACTGGCAGTTTATGCACATGCTTACTTCATTTCACCTTACTGACACTTGTACATATGTGTTTCACATATTTTATATGTAGTTTTAAGTTGCCTATTTTATAGGTGAAAAATATTCTCTGATAAAATTTATTGTACAAACCTTTGATTACTGGTGAGGCTGACTTCTTTTATTTCATAGATATTAATTTTTGCAATGCTTTTAAAATGTTTTCAGTTCAGTGTAATGTGCACATATTAGGCGGAATAGCTCATACCTTAACTAAGGCGATCATAATGATTGATCCAGGAGCAGGACAATTCTGAAACCAAGAACTAGGGATCATCCTACCACAAGGAGACCAGGATAATAGTAGCCAACCTTTAGTCAGCTCTGTTCTGAAGGCTTTGTGTTATTTGGCTTAGTAAGTCCCCTCAGCACCTCTATGAGGGAGCCATTACATCAACCCCCACTTTCCAACAGAAAACGGGGGCTCAAGGAAGTGCACAACTTGCCCAAAGGCCACAGCGCTCATAACTGACTGGACCAGGCTATGAATCCAGGCAGTGGGGCTTCTGAGTCCAAATGCTTCCACAAAGGGTCCCTTGAGTCAGCTGTCCCTTCCCTGAGACAGCCATGGTCACAGTGAAGGAGTCTGCCCCAGGGCCAGGCCAACACAGACAGAAACAGTTGCCTATTCTTTTAAAGAGTCAGGCTCTTAAGGTCTTTGGAAAAGTGGCAGTAAAGATGCTGCCTCAGAAACACTGTGGGGACCTCACTTCTCCACGGTGACAACTGTGAGGAAGATCTGCATTGTTTTTGATGACAAAATCACATGTCAATGCCAACATTTCTAAGCAACTATTTCAAAATGTTCAGAATACAGTGGAGGCATAGCGTAAGTTTCTTGTGAAAAGTAGTAACATTTTCAGTCTCTGTAAAAAGCCACCTTTACCTGGAAAGGGGCAGGTTGTAATTACTTATTAAAAAAAAAAAAAAGCACAGTAGTATGTTCCTGCTTTTATTTGATTTAATTGTGCCTACTTTTACGTTGTAATATGGCAGACAAAGAGCTGATACTAGAAAGTAACAAAGAAACAAAAACTCATGGACACAGTCAATAGTTTAGTGGTTACCTAAGGGTAAGGGGGGAGGTGGGTGGGAGAACTAGAGGGGTAGAGTAGGGCATCAAATATATGGTGATGGAAAGAGCTGATTCTTGGTGATGAGCACATAATGAAATGCATAGACAATGTGATGTAGAATTGTACACCTGGAAACAATGTAATTGTTATCAACCAACGTCACCCCAATGAATTTACCAATAAAAAATAAAAGCAGTTAAAAAAAAAAAAAGAGCTGATACTAGAATTATAAATGCCAGTTCTGTAATTTTTCTTATAATGTTATCTTTTGTCTGCATTTGTCAATTTTGTGAAAGTTAGTTAAAACCAGGTAAGTCCACCAGGTTCAGTATGACTCTTAAAAAAAAAAAAGGTGGTGATTTTCTTTTGGCTTCTATATTTGGCTAAATTGAGAGAACTAAAGGTTCAAATAGGGTTCTAATTATCCCTTTATGTTTTTTACTGGATTGCTAGCTAAGGTTTTAGAGTAATTTAGGGGGTGTGGGGAGAAAAAGAAAATAAATCCAAAACTAAATATTGGTAAGAGACAAGTCTTGTACATGCAGGTTGCACTACATACACAGGTCTGGGGTTTGAAGTATCTGCAGCTACCACTATGAGGAATAAAATTAGATTTACATATTGTTCACTCTAACATTGATCTATGCCGTCTATCAGCTCCTTCACAGGGAGCTGGATTTTGACATTTAGAGGAGAGGTTGAAATGATAGATTGTCTTGTCTAAAACCATGTGTATCTCCCTTAGTTCTTTCTGAAGAAATGGTGTACCCCAACAATCTTGTACTTCAATGATGCCTGTCCCTCATTCTCATACTCAGTAGCTCTCCAAATACTGTCAATGCCATCTCAGAAATGCACCTTGACTCCTAATTTTCTCCAGCTTTGCCGCCACCATCTTCAAACTATTATCTCTCACCTAGATTTTTCCCTCAGCCTTCTAACTGGCCTCTTCTGTTCTCCCTCCCCACCCCATGAATTTATTCTCAGTAGCATAAATGATGTTTTAAAAATATTAAAATTAAGAATGTTTAATTTTGAAATCATTCTAGACCTCTAGAAAAGTTGCAAAAATGTACAGAGTTCCCTTTACCTGATTCCCCTGATAACATCTTACATAAGCAATTATGGAAACCAGGAAATTAACATTGATGTAATACTGTTAACAATGTTTAATAACAGTCTTTATTCAGTATTCACCATCCCCCCCTGCCAATATGTTTCTGGTCTAGGATCCAATCCAGAATCCATCATGGCATTTAGTTGTCAAGTCTCTTTAGTCTCCTGCAGCTCGTGATGGGTCCTCACTCTTTCTTTGTCTTTTATGACCTTGACATTTTTGAAAAGTACTGGTTAGGGTTTTTTTTTTTTTTTTTGTAGAATGCCCCTTAATTTAGGTTTGTCTCTTGTTTTCTACAATTAGATTGAAGTTATGCATCTTTTGGCAAGAATTGTTACAAAATGATGTCATGCCCTTCTCAGAACATTGTATCAGGGGGCTCTTATTAAAGATATACATTAGATCATGTCACAAACCTTCAGTGAGTTTCCATTTCTCTGAGTAAAATACAAACTCTTCTAATAACCTTCAGAATCTAGTCTCCTGTGTGCTCTTATTTATTTTTTAAGATTTATTGTTTGAAAGGTGAGAGAGAGAGAAAGAGGGGCCCAGAGCAGTCTCCATAGTTGTACATCCTTAGTTGTGACGTGGTTTTATTTCACACAGGTGGATGTGGGGCTGAGCAAGGCAGGAACAAAACTGGGGGCCTCCCACATGGGAGGCTGGGAGGCGAGAACATTTGCCACTGAGCCATCTCGGTGGTTACCAGTTGTGCCACAGTTCGGCATATGGGTTTGCACCTGCTGGGGCCAGAAATCAAACTCCAGACCTTGTGATTGCAAGGCAAGCGCTCAACCACGGAACTACCTTGGCATCTCCATCCTGTGTACTTTAATTTGTGGTCCTCGGAAGGGCAAATACGGATGAGATACAAGGGGCTCAATTCTCCCTTTTGAAAATGAAGATGGAGTCTTGTCCCTGTCTCTATCCTTAGAGCATTTACTTTAGGAAACTTTTACGTGCTCTCTCTGTCTCTTTGAAATGTATGTAAATCTTTCTAATTAGACTGTTGCCACTTTAGGACCCAGGAATGGCTTTTTCAAGATCAGCATAGGAGTCATCTCTTTGAAATGTCAACATCAAGGGAGATAGAGCCCCTGTCACCCGGTCTCTGTAGGAGGGTAGGAGCCTAACTTCAGTGGATGATGCCTCACTTCAAGTTACAAAACTGCCTCTTGTCATAAAGAAAAGTTAATTTTGCTTTTGCATAAAGCCAATTAGCTAACACAGATGGTCACCCCAACTACTAAGTAAATGTAGGAAGAACTGTTGTGACAAATGGCGCTGTCAGGTCTTCTTAGTTGACTAGTTACCGTTTATCTTGAGGACAGGGTTGCATCTGCTTGGCTATATGAAAGGGTGTCTTTCAGTTCTGTATCTGTTAGTGGGTTGCCGGTAACGAGTATCACATCTGGCTTAACGCGTATTCAATAATAAAATTGTTTTGTTTCTCTCCGGTGTTTGTGAAGAGATTTTCTGGATTGGGGGAAGATTTTGTTTTTAATTATATTTTCCCAGCACTCTACTCCATTTACTCACTATGGCTTTCTTTCATGTCTTGAAAAACACCAAGCTGTTATTTGTTATAACTAACCTCCGCCTGAAACCCCCCACCTTCCCCCACCTTCCCCCACCTCCTTGTATAAGCGGTTCCTTCCATTCTTCAGGACTGAGCTCAGGTAGAATCTCCCCAAAGAGGCCCTTCCTTCTGGACCACCCTATCTGAGGAAGCCACTCTCTCCAGACTGTTTATCACAGCATCCTGTCTAAATCCTGAGAGTACTTGGCACAAGCTGTAGTTACTGTATTTATTGATTTGTTGACTTTTAATACTGTGT
>PVKE010005532.1:0-58573 GCA_004027555.1 Craseonycteris thonglongyai
CCCAGTTCCTGCCCTGTGCAGCCCCGCACCCACCTGTGGAGTGATACTATATGGAAAAACCAATCATGTGCAACTATGGAGACTGTTCGGGGCCCTCCCCCTTCTCTCTGTCTCTGTATCTCTCTCTCTCTCTCTCTTTCTGTCAAAAACAATAAAAATACATCTTTAAAAAATTATAAAGACAGAAGGTGCAATGGTGGTGGCCAAGGGCCGGGGGAGCGAAGCAGGCGGTATTGTTTAATGGGCGTGGTTTCAGGCTCACATCATGGGGATGGACGGTGATGTTGGCTGCACAACAGTGTGACTGTACTTAATACCATTGCTGTGTACACTTAAAAACGGTTAAGGTGGCAACATTTTTATTATGTGTATCTTAAGTCAATTTTTAAAAAAGAAAAAAAAGGAAGGAAATTCTGATAAATACAACAATATGGATGAATCTTGAAAACATGCTAAATGTAAGAGGCCAGTGTTGATATTGTATAATTCCAGTTAAATGAGGTTGTCCAAATCATAGAGACACAAAGTACAACCGCGGTAACCCAGGACCACAGGGAGGTGGGAACGGGGAGTCAGTGCTGAGTGGGTACAGAGTTTCAGTTTGAGAAGATGCAAATATTCTGGAGATGGATGGTGGTTGGAGTTGCACACAATATGAATGTAATTAAAGCAACTGAACTATGTACACTTAAAAGTGATGAATATAGTAAATTTTATGTTATGGATATTTTAGCATACTACATTTTTTTAAAGAAACCAAACCAGGTATGTGTCTAGTTCAGTCTAAGGTGGAGGCTGGCCATATGTACAGTTTTAAAACTCCACAGGTGAGCACATATGATTGAGAATGGCGGAATGAAGTTACGGAATTAGTTGAATTAAGAGGGTCCAACTTCAATGACTTCCCTGCCTATGAGTCTTCACTAGTCTCTAAGCCAGAGGTGCCTGTGTGGTGACAGCAGCCGCAGACATGTGTGGTTTACTTTAAATAAATTAGGAGTGGCCAATATTAGAAAATCAGGAAATGTTACATTTTTTAAAATCCAGATTTTGAGTTTCTCTAGAAAAACCAGGAACTGTGGTCACATTAGCCCAGCTTCCGCGTGGCCCAGTGAGTTGGAGCTGAGTACAGATGGCCCCCATAAGCCATAGTTTCTACCATTTCCTTCTAGGCTAAGCCACCTGGTTTTCCAGGCTGTTCAGCTCTATAACCATGTTCTAAACGACCAAGCTGGCAGGTGCTGAGAATCTGTGCCTCTATCTTCAAACAGCTTTACAAAAGCATCCCCCAGTTGACGATAAATAGGTGCTACTAGTTACATAAGCCAAAGTGATAACAACAAGATCCTAAAGCTCAATCTTCACTTTAATTTTCCTGCTAATTTTCTGAGTGACAACATTGTTTTGCTAAACTGTAAACTCAAGCTGTCTCTCCAACATGTGAACTCTGCTTTACTTTCCTTTTTGGCATGTAGCATATGTTTGCATGATCTAACAGTCTTCAGCACTGAATCAAATTCATAAAGTTAGTCTTGGGTATTATTTCCCGAGGTTTCCATTCCCAAGGAACCTGGAATACACAGATTTCCTGAGGCTTTGCAGAGGTGAGATAGGTTGTGAGCAGTTGGTTGAGAATGGATATGAAAATTATAGGTCTTTTTTTCTTTCCATAAAGCAAAATGCAGGGCTCCCCCAAGTGCCACAGAATGATCTCAACTCTACCAAAGGTGAGAATTAAAGCTCTTTTCTTAGTTGGGATCCTGTAGTCAGAGAATTACCCTGGAGATATTTATAAAAGGTGCACCCAAGAATAGCTGCAATACTCTCCCAGGATGGGGTAGGAAGCCACAGTGCCTCATCATAGAGTTTACAGCCTTGAAAAGGAGAAAATTAGTAGCAATTTTCCAATTTTTTATTTTTCCAGTGTCTCCCTTTTGATATGAGAGCCCCCTGCCACTTTCCTATCTCATCTGGGACTTACAGGAATGAGACGGAGCTGAAAACAAATCGCTTTAGTCTGGGGGTACAAAGGCTAGTTTGTGGGTATCGTATTTGTATGAAAAATACTTCAGCTTCGAAACCCAGTCAGCTTCTGACTTTGCTTGCTAAGGTCAACACAGAGCTCACAATTGGCCTGTTGGTCTGTGCAGTATGCCTGTAAACATACCCACACGTTTCTTCTGAAGGTACTGACCTCTCTCTGGCCAGGTGTGGGAGGGGCTGACTCAGCTCGCTATGCTACCGGCCTGCTGGGGCCCTTCTGATTCCCTGTCAGGATGTCACTTGGGGTTCCAGTTGCACAACTCCTCTGAGACTTCTAGGCCCCCTGTGGGCCCTGGGATGGTATCTTTAGGGAAGCAAATACTATTTATATCATAAAAGCGGATCAGATCACGCAATGTCACTTCAATGATGTAAACAGGCGCATGAGATAATTTTATGGTTTCAACATCATTTTCCAGGCCAGTAGAAGGGAAGCATTTCGTGCAGGTGTTTGTTAGCCTGTCTTCAGGTGAACTATGTGACGCATGCATAC
The DNA here is from genome assembly GCA_004027555.1 of Craseonycteris thonglongyai. Lineage (NCBI taxonomy): Eukaryota > Metazoa > Chordata > Mammalia > Chiroptera > Craseonycteridae > Craseonycteris > Craseonycteris thonglongyai. Next base: position 2,537 of record PVKE010005532.1, read on the forward strand.
ACCTATTTGGTAGTCTGTCTGCCATTGAAAGCTTGGGAGCCCCTCAAAAAAGCAAACACATAGCCCAATATTTGTGTTGCTTTTTTTCGAGAGCTTTTCATTAACATCTGTCGGCTGAGAAGCCACATCCCTAAAGGATAAAGAGCCAAAAACATGTAATTCCTAACTTCTGGGCCAACTATTTCCTGATTCCATTCTTTCCTTCAGGTACCATCCTTGCCAACCCCACCTCCAATTAATTGTCCCCCCCTTACCACTGCCCACACCTTGGTCACTTCCTCTCACCATTCTGTCAACCTCAGTGTCCCTGTCCTCATCTAGCTACAAACGCTTTAAGACTTGGCTCAGATGCCACTTCCGCCCTGACACCTTTCTTGACCACTCAATCAGAAGCACCATCCCTCTCCTTTGAAATTCAGCAGATCAGCCCTAACTCCACCTTCTCTCTTCCCTGGATGAATATGGGTGGGATGAAGAAAGAGGGGGAAGGGGACCAGAGGTGGGGGAAGAAAGGGAGGCTTTTAGAGTCAAGGACTGAAATGCAATCCTAATCTCACTCTCCAATCATGTGTTCAACTAGAACACAACATCATTCCAGAAATCAGATGATTTCCCGGCTTTCTAAGGAATTTCTATCACAGCATTTAAATATTGAACATAATACCAATAGCGGGAAGTCAGGATGGCTCAACAGGTTAAGCACTTGCCTTGCAGCCCTGGGGTCTGAGGATTGACTCCCGGCCCGGCCCCGGCCCGTGTGGACCCATATGCTGAACTGGGTTGTACTTCCCATGCGGGAGGCCCCAATTCAGTCCTTGCCTGGGCAAGCTTCCCGTGTGGGAGGTACCTGGTTCGGCCGGCCTCCAGCTCTCGGGTGCTTGCTACCCATGTGGGAGGCCCTGGGCCTGTCCCCCACCTGGGGGGCCCCACCCACCTGTGTGGAATGAAACCACATCGAAAATTGATGACGTATAACTATGGAGACTTCTCTGGGCCCTCCCCCTTCTCTTCGTCTCTCCTCTCTCTCTGTCAAAAATAATAAAATAAATCTTTAAAAAATAATAATAATACCAATAGCTCCTCTGGGTACCAAGTTCACACTCTGAAATACAAATGTGATGTTACGATGTTGCTTAGGAATACCCGGGGCTATAAAATGCAGAAACGTGAGGGCATGGTGCAGACACAAGAAGGGCCAGTTGCACAAGGCCACGTGGGTACCCACAGAGAGTCTAGTCTTCATCTTGTACCAGCTTAGCACTCACCTCTCCGTTTGCCCCGACACCTGCTTTTCTTCACTCTTGTAAGACATTCACTGTTTGGCTTCTTCCTCCCAGAAATTAGTGGTAATATAGCTAGAAAAATAACGGAGTTTTCAGTGTTATCAGTGTAAAATCAACTGCAAGTTCAGAAGCTGATCACTGTGAGCTGTGACTTTCATAGAATTGGTCAATTTTATTTTTAATTGGCATGGCATTAGAACAAGTTTATTAGAGACTGAGATATTTTTAGCTTCTTTCTTCTGTTTTCCTGCACAACATATCAAAAAGTCTTCCTTTATATCTGGCAAATGTTTTAGGAATCATTTTTTTTTTAACTCACATATCTAATCCCCTATGTGACTTAGTACAAAGTAAATCAAAAGTCAAAACGGCAGCTCCCACTCAATAAGATAGAAATACCATCATCACAGATAATTCAATAGACTTGATGATAGTTTAGTAAGTTCACACAGGCATCATGCTCAGAATTTTCCCGGAACGGAGAGCCCAGCCACACCGCAGCCTTATCTCCGCATCAGACCCCAGATCTGGGTGAGAAAGAGGATGGGGCTGCTACTTGCAGCTGCTTTATCTGGCTGATGGCTCCCCCATGCTGGGCAACTCATACACGCAGTGTGATATCTGCCCCACTGTTTTCCTCCTTGTTTTTGTTTTGACGACGTTCCATCAAGTCCTATGGTGCTAATGCTCATGTTCAGCGCCCCACACTGTACACCCCTATTTCCTTGTGTGGGAGCCCCTGGCTAGCGACACAGCTGACTACACAGAAACTTCTAATCAGTGAACCACAAGAACTATGGTGACGGTTTCATCTTCTGAGAATCACGTTTCCCCAGTGGTTCTCCCTCAGATACAGTGAACTTCGATGTGTCCTGTAGCTCTTGAAAAACACCGTGCAGAAAAGGCACAAATCGAACAACATTGAATTTCCCCACTAATTCTACCCTTGAGGGTTTTTCCTGAGGCAATAAGAAGGTTACTTAGCCCCACCCTTTACATAATATTATAATAATATATTAGGGGAAAAATGATATAATATGAAAATATAAACAGGGAGAAATTATATAATAGGAAAAAGATCACAGTACCCTTTAGAATAGGAAAAATCTGGAAACACCCTAAAACATCCAAAAATATAAGATGGGGCTAAATAATTATGATAAAATCACAAGAGAGAATTCCGTGCAGTCACGGGGGGAATTTTTTATGAAAATATTAAAAGTCAGGGAACAACGGTTATGGTATAAGTGGAAAGTAGATTGCAAAACAGCATGATCCCAAATGCGAACCTCTACGTTGAGGACAGTGGTTCTGTCTGGGAGGTTGTGTTAACACTTTCCTCTTGCATCTGTTCCTGTAATTTTTTGAATGAGAATGTACTATTAGTGGAATTTTTTAAACAAAGGCTAGAAACGAGAACACCTGGACGCCTTTGCATGGCACACAGAATGGCCTTTGCAGAGGCCGGAGCCAGGCTCTCCAGTTGACAGTCCCCAAAAGCCTCCAGTGGGCACTGTGTGGGCACCATGCGGATCAGAGGGCGCTCGGAGGGGCGCTCCTGGTAAGCACCCCCTCCCCCCAGTGCAGCCCCTGTGGCTGCAGCTTTTTTGGAAGCAGCTTTCTGATTATACACTATCAAAAGTTTACCTACGGGTGCTCAGCACACAACGAAACACACAGATGATGTAATGTAGAACGGTGCACCTGGAACCTATGTAATTTTTACTAACCAATGTCACCCTGATAAATTTAACAATTATATATACATTTTTTAAAAATCTACCTAGACCCTAACTTATTTGATAGTCATGTTTGTTCTCTTAATTTCCTCTTTTAAAAAAATGATGACATTTTACAAGACTATTTAATTACAGGAAAATACTTCTTTAGGTGGTAGATGAAGTACATTAAGAAACACTCCTAATTGTATATATTTTTTAATTATACATGTGTTTTGGTTGTGACAAATGCAGGGTAGATGAGAGCTCTCTATTATCTCTGCAACTTTCCTATGAATCTAAAATCATTCCAAATAAAAGAACTTATTAACTCTCCTGTCCACATTCCTCAGTGCTTCAATTACTTAACCTGTAACATAATAAAATCCTTTGGAAATTTCCCCCAAAAAACTTATGTGTATGTATTTTTATATCATATAATGAGTGTGTTTACCCATAAGTTACAGAAGAAAAGTGTATCTAGAAAATATACCAAAATGATGACAGCAGCTATATCTGTGGGATTTGGAATGTGTTTTTTTTTTACTTTTTTGTTAGTTCTTTTAAACTTCTAAGATTGTTCTGAGTTAAATATTACCTCTATACAATTACCATTTATATAGTTACATCCATCATAGTTACATAATCTTTAGAAATAAGGTTCCTTTTATGAGACACTTTCCTAATCAGAACCAAAATTAAAACTAGCCCCATGGATTTCCCAAGAGCCCCAGAGCAGCAGGGAGGCTGCAACCACACACAGTTGGGCAAAGCTATTGGTGGAACCAGAAGGCCCTGTGTGTGCTGCTCTTCAGACTCTCGGTCACATATGCGGTGAATATGAATTAGACACAAGCAGTTCATAATACTTTCAGAACCACAAAGTCAACCTGGTAATGACAGTATTCCTGAATTAGCATAGTGAAAGGACTAGCAACTACTGCCCATCTAATTAATGAGTGACAGGAAGGAAAGCCTCTTTTCTTTGCAAAGCTTCACATTAAAATTAGCTGTATTTGTTACTTGAGATGCAAAAAAAAAAAAAAGGCAGAAGGCTGTTCATCAACTGGTATTTTGCCCCCAGAGAGCTATGCCCAACAATTCACAGGACAGAAGAGAAGTGAAGAGAGGCCTAAGACAACATCTAAAACAACATTTTTGGGGCGGGGGGCTGGGGAGTAAAAATATCTCCAAGCTTGAAGCAATTAATGGTACTTCTCTGGGTTCTAATAATTTTTCCCAGAGAAATGATGAGGCAGACAAATGGAAGATCAATGAAATAAGTGCCGCGGTAAAAATGCAATTGATCCCACAGGGGTCATGAAAACATAAGTAGCAAGACAGCAGTAAGAAAGCCCCAGACTTTGCCTAGAAACAAAATATTCAGCCTGTTGTTTTTTATTGCAGGATTTTGAGTGGAAAAGTAGTCCCGCTTGTCAATCAGCTAAGTTGCAGGGGCTAATAGATTCTGGTGTTTGTGGGGGTAGGGGGGTGGGGTGGGGCCAACACAGAATTTATTAACATCTCACAATAAGCCCACATGCCCAGAAAATGTACACAGCTTGATGGGGTTCACTGAGCCAAAGAAGCAAGACCCAAACAGTGCATTAATGTATGGGGAAGAATACTTGTAATCAGCGCCCTGTGAATTGGACAGAGGGCTTGGAGATGAAGCAATTATCAGCCATCGGGGATTAATAGTAAAGTGTGAATACCAAGCTGTATATGTTAGGGGCAGAATATGTTCCCTGTAGAAAACAACAAAGGACGTTTCTTACTATTAAGTGAGATTAAACGTAATGGCCTGATTTAATCACAAAGGCAGAATTAAATTCAGATGGCAACTTCAAAGTGGCCACATGAACACAGGCCACTGCTTACATTTACATATAGCTGGCATAGCGTGGCCCGCAACACAATAGAATAAAGTTTCTTTGGCCACTTCAACAATTTTCTATTCTTCACTTTTTTTTTTTTTTTTTTTGTGAACCCTCACTCTATTTATTCCCCAATTGCATTTAGTTCATAAGAAGAACCAGGGAGTTATATTTATTCATGGACACGACAATTTTTAATTCTTTCGAATTATGAAAAAAAAAACTGCAAAAGGTCAGCAAGAACAGAGTACTTCTAATCAGATTGGCACCAGAAGCAACAACACAAAAGGCAACGACGAAAAAGAAGCAAAAACAAAACAAAACCAAAAAATAAGCTCTGACAGGGTGAACCAGTGTTTTACTTTGATACCCGCCCTTGGTTTAGGACCTCACCACTTGAAGTTGAAGCTTAGCTCTGTGAAATGCAGCTTTCTCCCTACTCAGGTCTAGATCTACCTTACGGTGACGGTGTTCAAGCTGGGGAGGTTTTCACACTGGCGGGTCCCCCTCTCCTTTGCTGCTGAAGGCTTATTTCCATCTTCACACCCCGCCTTAAAGGGAACCCTCCTAAGAGGGGTGGGGCTAGAAGCCTGTTGCAGGGTTTAGATGGGCTGAAGCACTTATTGGTAGCAGGTCCCTGGTGGATTTCAAGTGCCCATGACTTGAATAAAAAATCTAAAAGACATGATAGCCTCTGTGCATAGCCCCAAAACTGAGTGCATCTGAACCTTTGGGTTCGTAAAAGTCCTTAGCAAACACATATATGTGATTATTATTTTACAAAGAGGCATAAAACAATTATATATAATTATATCCCTTCTTAAAATAAATATTATCACTTATCCTAACATGTAATATAATAATTCTTTTCTACTGTAGTATACATTATTTAATGCACACATTATGTATTATATACACTATGTAGTATATAAATAATTAATGACCTTACTCTTCAAGCCAGCAATGTTTCTTCAAAGAATTTATTCTACATAAGCAGAGCATAAGGGTTTAAAGATTTATGTATCAGAAAACTCACAAAGTTGCTTTTAATATTAAAACCAAATAGGAATTAACCGAAATGTCCGTGCTTATGGGATGAATTTAACCAGTTTTGTTATGGATTTACAATAAAATACTACATAGCCATGATCTGAATCTGAAATGATATAAATAATCTGAAGCTTTAGTTGATTAGAGATAGATAGATGACAGATTAGATAATAGATAGATAGTAGATAGATATAGATAATTAGAGGAAGATGCTGTAATATATTGTTGAGCAGTTTGAATAATTCATGTATAAGATAATCTTAGGTATATCTAATCATGTGTGTGCGTGTTATGTGCATGAATGTGTGCATGCATGCAGTTGTGTGTGTGTAGAGAGAGAGAAATATGTGGGAAAATGTTGGCCAAATATTAACAGTTTTTTTCTCTGAGTGGTGGGATTTTGATTGATTTTTACTTTTTTCTTGGTGCTTCTTGAATTTTTTTTTTTTACAATTAACAAGAATTACTTTTACAATTTGAAAAAATATATTTTTTATTTTTGAAAAAGAATTATGTTTTTGTGGGGAAGCCAGGATAGTTCAGTGGGTTAAGCGCTCACTTTGCAGCGCCGGGGACTGAGGATCAAATCCCAGCCCCAGCCCGTGCAGACCCATATGCTGAACTGGGAGCTCCCCTAGTTCAGTTCTCTCTCTGTCTCTGTATCTCTCTCTCTCTCTCTCTCTCTCTCTCTCTCTCTCTCTCTCTCTCTCTCTCTCTCGTCAAAAACAATTAAAAAAAAAGAATTACGTTTTTGAGAAAATCTAGTGAGCATTTTGGAAGTGATTTTAAGGGCAGAGAATGAGATTTTTCTGAGGTCAAAATAAATCAAGGCTCACATAAATTCTTGATTCCTGCCCCCAGTCCCCACAGGCTGGGATACTGTGACCTCTGGGTTCTCCCACTTGTCCTTCAAAGTCTTACTTTTGAACGTGAAGAATTTATCTTCCATTTTTCATTGCCCTATTGTGTTAACAGATTGAGTTTGACTTACCCTCCTGGAAAAGAACAGGTGGATCATCTGTAAATACGTTACAATCTGATTTCAATCCAACAAGATTTAGGAAAAAGGTTGGGAGGGAAGAGGCAGAGCTGTGGATCAAGTCCTCTGTCTAGATAAAGCAAGCTCAGAATCGCACCAGGTTCCCGTCAACGTAAATGAATGCACCAAAGTTGGACAAACGAAAATGTCTGAGCACCTTGGTAACTTTTCTGGCATCAAGTGTGACTGAGAAAAATACTCCCCAACAATAGTCTTCCAGCCTTGCACCATTTCACTCTGACCCTTAAAACCAAAGGCTTTGTTTGGTTCCAGTTAATTGCAAGATGCCCCTTGGCTTAGAATAATGAGAGGAATGTGTCAGATGAAGATGAACAAGATGTCCTTGAGGCTTCTAAGTGTTGCTTGCTAAAGCCGCAGGGCTGACATGGCTTATCTACTAGAAATGGAAGCAGACCCTAACCCTTACATCCCGGCAGGCCTTCAATGCATACGGTACTTCTTCAGGTGCCTTTGGGCATAAAGGTGTCATTCTGGCCAGTGGAGGGCGTGGGGACATACTCTGCCTGTCCTGGAGCACAGAGCATTAAATTAAAAAGAGGAACATAGGTAACCAAAACAAACTTGCTAGGTTATCTAGAGGCGGAATGAGGCCAAGACACATTTCTCCCTTTGATGGCCTCAGGTGGTAGGACAGCAAACTCTAGTCCTTTCCTTGGTCCTTTCTGAAGTCATCTCCTGAAGGTGGGAGTAGATATCACGACAGAAACCTTCTTCCAAGCCACCCACCGTGGGTTTCCAGAAAAGTGATATGCTTCATTTTCAAACAGAACAGAAGTAGAGAAAAAATTTAGGGTCTTTTGCGCTCATACAAAATACATGAGCAGACAAGCATTTACTGTTTCTTTCTACAAAATAATAAAAGTTCATGTTGAATTCAAACAAATACTGAAATAGAGAAAGAAAATGCAGAACCTGTGTCATCCCACCCCCAAGACGTAACCATTGTGACCATTTAGGAGTGTTCCCCCCCCAGCTGTTTTTTCCATATAACGTTATATGTACTTAAAACATATGTTCTTATGTGTTATCAAGCCAGGATCATACAGTCTATATTATTTTGTTTCTTTTTTTTTTAATTTTAATAGCCCTTTGGAGCATGAGGAAATACAGTGCTCTAAGAAATTCTGGTAATAATAATAATAGTAATATAGTTAGTAGCAGTGCTATCGTTTATATTTTTTGCACTCTGGGTTGTGCACAGGACTCCTCTCTGGGAAGCCTGGAGTATTTTACTTTCCTAACGGACCTGAGATAAGCATGCATCGGAGACCATAAAGGGATGGGATAACTTCTTGGAGTCATACAGACAAGTCACACAACTAGGCGCAAACCCAGTCTGCTCTGTAGTCAGGGACAGTCACTGAGGGGCATTCGGCCTTCCTCAGGCCATAGGCAGGTGATACTCAACACACAGCTGCTACCAGGTGTTGAGGGTGGACGTGTATGCACACGAGCGTGTGTGGGTGTGTGCACAGCACACACTCACAGAGGAGGACTGCAGTCACCTGGGGTTGGGAGGGAGGGGACCCCAGCCCTGGCTGCCTCTACCAGCTCTGTCCCTGCCGGCTCTTCACTCCCAGGGCGCCCAGGGCGGGCTGACAGTTGTAATGGCATCATCTGTATCCTCTTGCAGGAAGACCAATTGCTCCACACAAAGGCCTGAAGTGCTCGTGTGAAAGGTCACTAAGTACTGTCATCTGGGCCAGGGAGGGGGCTCAGAAGGCACACCCAGCGAGAACAACAGAACAAGGGGCAGGATCTTAACCTCAGCCTGTCAGGGGAGGGACAAAGGCTCTCAAGTGCCAGCAGGCCGGACTTGGGGGTGAGGACAGCCCCAGGGAGAGGGCTCCCCAGGCCTCCATAACTCTGCCTGGAGGCTGACAGCTCTCATTCAGGCCGCAGGCGGGGCAGGTGGCAGGCTGTCCTGAAAGGAGAGAGAAGGGAGGAGGACAAGTCCTGGGGATGCTCCAGGCGCTGAGATGAGGCCCCAGGCGTGACCTTCCTCTTGGGGTGATGGACGGGCCCGGGGAAGTCAGGGTGTTCTTGATGGAGCCCCACAAAACACAGCTTTATGAAAACTGGAATTTGATGTCAGATTAGATCTCAGTCAATGACCCATAATGGCCACAGCAAAGGTTTAAGGAAAAACCAGGTTGCAAATGTAAAACGAGATGAAAAGTGCTGTTCACTCACCCAGTCATCTCAGTGAGTCGAAGGCAAGACCCACTTTCCATGAGGACACTTGAGTGTAGCCCAAAGGACGCCAGTGCTCTGAGGGTATGTAATCCAGCGACTGCTGAAGGCTGAGACCCCAGGCAGCGTGCTGCTGTTTTGGGGCATGATGTGCAATACTTCCCAATATGGGCCTGAACATCCAACAGCAACTGTGAGGCGGTGGACAAGTTGTTTATAAACTCTCAGTGCTTCAGCTTCCTCATCTGTAGAGCAGGTTGTTCTGAAAATAAAATGTGTGAATATATGTAAAGAGCTTAGAACAGTGCCAGACATACCAGCAGTTCTCAGTAAATGCTAATTATCATCATCATTACCAGCAACACACTTCTCGTCGCAGAATCCTTGGTAAATATAATTTCCTGCTTTATATTTCCTTGTCTGGAATGTCTACAATGACCATGGATTATTATTCCAATAAGAAAAAAAAAAAAGAAGCTTTTTTTAAAAAAAAAAAAAGAGAGAGAGAAGAAGCCTGGATGGCTCAGTGAGTTAAGCCCTCACTTTGCAGCGCCGGATACTGAGGATCGAATCCCAGCCCCGGCCCGTGCGGACCCATGTGCTGAACTGGGAGCTCCCCCAGTTCAGTTCTCTCCCTGTCTCTGTCTCTGTCTCTCCCTCTCTCTCCCTCTCTCTCTCTCTCTCTCTCTCTCTGTCAAGAACAATTTAAAAAAATAAATAAAAAAAATGTTTGAAAAGAGAGAAAATAGTCCCAACACATTTAACTCCGGGAGTCCCTCAAGGCTTGAGGCTAGGCTGCCTTCGCTTCTCACTCCTGTTCTCTTTCTAGGCAATCCTCCTGCTGTGATTCCAACTGCCGACCGTATGACAGCACATCACGCATCATTCCAAATGTCAACCTCCAGTTCCAGAGATCGCGTCCAACTGCCTTTTCCACATCTTCCACTGGGTGTTCAAAAGGCACCTTATATTCCAAATGTCCAAAATAAAGCGTGAGCTATTTTCTCCCACAAACCTGGGTCCTTCCCATCTTTTCCCATCTGTCTGGATGGGACCACCACCCAAACAGCTCTGCAAATCTTCACAACCTTTCCCCTCGCTCACTTTGGAACAAATTCAAAATGATTTTTTTTTTATTTTTAGATATATTTCATTAGTTTTCTCTTTGTTTTGAAGCGTAGAAAGAATGCTACATGTGTGTCCAGGCTTAAGAAAATTCCAGCATTAATGGCATACAAGACCATTTGAATTTGTATTAAAATGCTTTGCATTTTCATGTTAAGGATCCTTGTAGGGCCATTATCCAAGGGCCTATCTTAATTTACATAGTGACTAGGAGTTCCAGGATTTATGACATTTCCTGGATCTGGATTTCATAGGAGGAGATAATTTATGGAAAACCTTTAAATCACTGTCAGCCTCAGAATACCCAGTTGTCCTTTCAAGATATAACCAATTAACTATTACAATCTCTAAATGAAACCACATAATTACTAAGGAAAAAGTTTTTTGGAGTAGGAAAATGACAAGGAGATATTAATACATGAAATAGAGTCCCTGGGGGAAAATAAAATAAGAAATTTGTGATTGAAATATGTTGGAAAATTTAGATATTTTTTTCATAGGTTTTGGGTTTTAAAGGAAAAAAAAACTATCTGAAAAGATGTCACCTGAGAAAAGAGGGAGTAAAAGGCATGATCAGCTTTGATTGTAAGTAGAGGCTGAATAATGTAGCTGTCAGCTTTATTCTAAATGATCTAATAGAGTGAAATTCCCACTACGCGAAGTTATTATTTTTATTTTTTAAAGATTTATTTTATTGTTTTTGTCAGAGAGAGACAGAGACAGAGAGGAGGGGGTGGGCCCAGAGCAGTCTCCAGAGTTGTTTGTCATCAGTTTTCGAAATGCTTTCATTCCACACAGGTGGGCGGGGGGCAGCGCAGGGTGGGAACCGGGCTGGGGGCCTCCAGCATGGTAAGCACACCATCATGAGCTGGGGGCTTAACAGGGGGCCTCCCACATGGGAAGCTAACCGGGCCGAGAACCGAACTGGGGGCCACACCCCAGTTCAGCATATGGGTCCACACAGGCCGAGACCAGGGTTTGATCCTTGGACCCTGGGGCTGCAAAGTGAGCGCTTAACCTGTTGAGCCATCCCATAGGCTGGGTTATTCTTTACTGGTCTATTGACCTCAAGGGGCTCTGGTCTGAAGGCTACACATTCTCTGTTACAAAAGAAATAGTCTGTGTTCCATCTGGACTCAAGCACCGACTTTCTCAGTTTATTGACAAAGAATTTCAAGAATAACATTTGGGTGTTTTGTCAAAGTTAGACTTAGTAAGCATTAGGTTCTTCCTTGGAATTTTTTAGAGTTAGTTTATCTCTATTAACAGAGAGATAACCAAAATGTAGGTTTCATCTCCAAATGAGAAACAGTTTATCTAACCAAGATGGTTACTCTCTTTTTAATAAGTAAGTTGTGTGGGGTAGGGGACTTGGGGTTCTTGCTGTCAAATTCCATCATCACCTCTTACTAGCTGTGTGGCCTTGGGCAAGTTACTAGACCTCTCTGAACTTCTGTTTACTCATGTGGGAAATGATAATAATTAGAGCTACTTCATAGGTGCATTGTTAGGATCAAGTAGCATCAATTACACAAAGTACTGGCATATTGCATTGCCAATATTCAATAAATCTAAATCTCCTTCCCGCCCCTGCCCAACCAAGTGAGGGGAAGTGACAATCCCCTCAAAGGGTTCAGGACTTTCTTTTAGCCAAAGCAGGAACTAGAAGGTGAAAGAGAATAGCCAAATATTACCAGCAGAGGAAGGAGTGTGTAGGAAACAAACTCACCAAGGAGCAATAAACTAGCAAATCAGCAAGCCTCCGCTGAGGTGCTGGCTCCCTCAGGCTGGGGTCCCTCTGCAAGGCCCAGGGGGCCCGCCAATTGTCACTCGGGTCCGGTTGAGAGGCCTGGGCCTGAACTGCACCCATCCGCAGATAGCTCGAGGCCCTCCCTCGGCCTACCCTCTCCGCCCCGGCCCCTCCCCTCCTGGCCCTCCCCTTGTCTGGGGCAGTAAGGTTAGAAGGGTTCAACAATTCGACGTGGGAAGTCTCCTGGAGGAAGTGCCTGGCCCCTCATTTTCTCCAACAAGAGGCTGCGGGCAGGCCTGGCCCTGTGAGGAACGCTCCCAGCCGCAGAGCTGGCCGAGCTAGGCTGCGGGTAGGATGCGCTTGGTGCCATAATTATGAGCATGCAGCCTACTGTGCCCCTGCCTCTGGTACTGCCTCTGCCCCGCACAACAGTACAGCCAAAGGAGCCAAAACAGGTTCTAGTCCCAGCCCGTGCTGTGTGACCCTGGGCCAGTCACTTCACACCTCTGATCTGCATTCCCAGTTGTGGTGTGAGAAGGTTGAAAGGTCAGGCAGGGCCTTCTGAGGCGCCAACAAGGTGAAGGAATAGTCTGATGACATTCAGCCTCTGTCCTGCTGCCATTCGCTCATGGGGAGCCCTTTCCAAGGACTGGCACACTGGCTGGGTTAAAAGCCCAGGGGATTCAGACCCCATCAAGGGAAGGAGGGCACTGAAGCCAAATAAATTCGCACCTGCCCTATGCTGTGCCCCAGGGAGGGGAAGCAAAGGTGGGGACCACCTGGCACTTTTGCTGAACCTTCCTGGACATGCTCCAATAAGTCAGTCATGCCAACTCCTGAAGGAGCAGGAAGACTGACTGCAGTTGCTACTCCACCCAGACACAGCTCTACCCCTTCACGTAAATTAACTCACTTAAACCTCACAACAGCCCCCTGAGGGAGCTACCATGATGCGTCTTGCTTTACAGATGGGTACAATAAGATGCAGGAGGGTTACTTAATTATGCCTAAAATCACACTACAGTTAAGACGCAGAGGGGAGGCTTGAACCCCTGCACTGGTTCTGGGAGTCCAGGCTCCAAATGGTTAGAGGCACTGAGAGTGGCCAGCGCTGGGCCATCTGTAGACACACTTCTTGTAGTGGGACTGAGTGAAGCAGTTGTGTGTCCAGAGCCCAGGAGGTCGGGAGGGGAGCCACAGGCAGGCAGCCCGCTGGCTGGCACACGTGGCCCTTAGGAGAGGGTACAGGCTTAGGGCATTATTCCTACTGAAAGCCCTTGGCCTCAGATTTTCCATCAGGCCCCAGAAAAACCATTTTGGGGCGATGAATGGTACTAACCAAACAAGCTTCACCCTTCAGGACAAAAAGAAAAACCCCTTTGGGGCCTGAATTATTTAGGAATACAAGCCAGTCCCAGATCTCCAAGTACCCGAGTGAGATACATGGATGGTTTTCTGAAGATGTAAGGGACCCTTAAAAGAATAAGCCCTTCTTGTCCTGGTGTTGAGTTTTGACGACTTGTGCCTGAAACCTCTGTCCACTTAGACAAAATAATTCTTTTGGGATGAACTATGGAAAACTGTCTGATAGAAACTCCCAATCACATTTCGTCACTGATGTTCTCTGCTTTCCTGGACCAGCATGTTGTACATGTGTTTCAAACAGTCGGTGAAAATTTTCTGCACCAGAAGCTTTTTGCAAGCCTCCTGAAGGACCTGCTTTACGAGGGGTGTCAAACTCAAAAGAGAAGTCGTTTTAAAAACAGAAGAAAAAATCATAACGGCCTGAGCGTTCCCCACACATCTACTGTGTAAAGTACATGTTCATTGCCACTGTTGCCTTCCGCACAGGGTTTATTAATAAGTCTTATGCCAAACTCCCACCAATTCCTCTGTTTTCAGCCTGCCCAGTCTTTCAGTACCGGCAAGGTTTCCCCAGCTTCTCTAGCAAGTGTCATGTAATTCTCCGAGCGGTGGAGCAAACACAAGCTGCCTATATAGTCATGTGATCATGGAGCCATGTCTGACGCTTTCTAAGGTGACCAGATGTTAACATTGGTAAAGCGGGACACCACTGACCGGGGGGGAGGGGGTTCTTGATTAAAAATTGGGTCTATCTCCCGCCGTTCCCTAGCTTGTCGTGCATTCTTTCCAAAAATCGGGACTTTTTTAAAACACCACGGGACACAGGACAAATTGTTAAAAATTGGGACTGTCCCGCCAAAAGCGGGACATCTGGTCACCTTAACTTTCACTGGAAACATCGCCCCATGGAAGAACACCCTCAAGTAGATATCAGGCATAAAAGTTTCTTCAACGGCCAACTCTTTGAATGGCAGGGGGCTCAGAAAGGTGGGGTCCCAGTTGTCCCCACAGAAGTGTTGGTGCTTCAGCTCAGTGGAGACTAGAGAGCTCATTTCTTTTTGATGTGTAACTTGAAGGCCTCCAACCTACAAACTCTGGTGTACCATCAGCTTTCCTGCAACGTTAGGAATGAAAGGTTGGCCCCGAGTTGTGCTTCCCTGTCGGGAATGTAAGATAATGTAATTCCAAGGGGGGTGCTTCCTACACGGAACAATACTACATGATGACAAGAGAGCGAGAAATACCACAATCTCACAGCCTCAACACCAAACTGGTACCGATCCAATTTCTCCCCAAAGAACCAGCGATGTTTCTCAATCCACTTTGGCTGGCACTGAAAACCCCAGTGACCGTGGGAGGCTCCCGTGGGGTGAGGAGAGAGTTGGACGTTGGGAGGCTGAGTGTGGGCGCTAAGCTCCATCCTGGCTTCACATAAAGGAAGCAAAATCAAAACCCGAGGCTGGGAAAACACACACACACCCAACTGAATTTAATTGGCTAGAAAACCGGATTCATGGGGCCTTTGCTTTTTCAGCTTCCACAGAAGGATTTAGGCAGGGGCACTTCCCCCAGCCTCCGGATAAAAAACAAAAAAACAAAAAAGGATTCCATTTGGGTCTGATCTGGCCGGTACAAATGGCATGCAGAGTATACAGTTGCTTTGCATATTGCATGTGCTTTCATGGAGAGGGAAAGGGGGAGCAAGGAGGGGCGCAGGATACTGAGGAGGGGAAAAAACGAAAAACAACTTGCTGTTTTCATATGGTGGGATAACACTGTTTTGTCTCTGTAACTGTACCGAACGCCACCGTGTCGTGACAAGATTTTTTTTTTTTCCTTTAAATTAGGCTAAACTCACACCCGAGCTGAGGAGCCTCCTTCACCCCCCGAGGTATTGCAGCTTTAATTGTGTTCAGTATGATCTACTGAACAATATGTCTTGATAAATGTGAATGGCAACCCAGCGCACGGCTCCCCTTGGCATTGCTGCAAAGCCAGGCCTCGCTTTAGTGAACCCGTTCAGGAATGTGGGTTAATTCGGCCGACCCTTTTTACCCCCACAGCTCTGTTTTTGTGAGGTTGGCAGAAACTGACACGTTTTCTTTTGCTTAATTAAGTTGTTCAGTAGAAGGCTGGTCAAACAGTTGCATCTACGTGGGGAGTCTGCAGATACACAGAAAGCCGTGGGCGTTTCCAACATAAAAAGGGGGATTCTGTTATTGTTTGGGTGTAGACGGGTCATTTTTTCAAAGTTACTGCCGCCTGAGTGACCACAACCCTGCACGCAGCCTTGAAAAGACATTAAAGCTGCTTAAATACAACCACCTTAGGTTCTAACGTTTATTCTGAAAAGAAAGAGAGAGTAAGAGGGAAATGAAACGGTCTCATTTATGTGGCATTTTATTTCTTTCTGCCACCACCATCCCCTTTTTTAAGGCAAACAGTGGGCTCGTTTAAATAAGAGATGCTGTACATTCTGAATTACAGCTGGTGTGATGAAACCCTCTTTCCAAGCAGTGAAACAAAACAGGTGCCAGTGGAACTTGCCTGGGCACTGACTTACTGGGCAGAGGAGTGGGTTCTAGTCACCTTTATGCCAGGCACTGGAGTTAGGAGGCAGGGGAAAATCCACCCATACCCCGCTCGCTGATGAAATTCCTTATTGATGTTATGACAACCACAGACAATATCAGTCTCATGGATATTCAAAGGACCTGAGGACCTGCCAGACCAGAGGCCTCCCTCATCACGCCTCCGTCCGTTCTGATAGCTTCCTGTACTCCAATTGAAATCACCTTTCTTCACATGTGCATGCCCCTGGACACTCTGGCGAGTTCGTCCCACTGAGAATTTTCCTGACTGCATAGACGGTGTGACCTAATTAACAGGAAGCATGTGGGCGGAACTTGAGCTGGGCTCTGGGGTCCTATTATAAACGACAAACTGGATCTACTGTATGACACTAACAGAGTTCTCATCAATGACTTTGTGCTTCATTTTGTCCACCATAGAAGATGTCCAGGGGAAGCCGGTATGGCTCAGTGGGTTAAGCGCTCACTTTGCAGCCCCAGGGACTGAGGATTGAATCTCGGCCCCTGCCCATGTGGGCCCATATGCTGAACAGGGGAGTGCCCCCAGTTCAGTTCTCACTGGGGTGAGACCCCGGCCCAGTTCCTGCCCTGTGCAGCCCCGCACCCACCTGTGGAATGAAACTATGTGGAAAAACCAATGATGTGCAACTATGAAGACTGTTCTGGGCCCTCCCCCTTCTCTCTGTCTCTCTCTCTGTGTCAAAAACAATAAAAATAAATCTTTAAGAAAAAGAAAGGGGAAGCCGGGATGACTCAGTGGGTTGAGTGCTCACTTTGCAGCACCGGGGACCAAAGATTGAATCCCAGTCCCAGCCCATGCGGACCCATGTGCTGAACTGGGGAGTGCCCCCAGTTCAGTTCTTTCTCTCTCTCTCTCTCTCTTTCTTTCTCTCTCTCTCTCTCTCTCTCTGTCAAAAACAATTAAAAAAAAAATTTTTTTAAGAAAAAAAAAAGATGTCCAATGCTAGGTATTTAGTAAGCACCTAATGTGCCTTTCTGAGCTTCCCATGCTGTCTTCCTCACGCTGAATAAATCAGTATCTAGAAAACCCACTGGCCCCACAAGCCCTTGGCACTGTTGCTGCGCTGATATCAAGGCCGAGATGTTCACCGGTCACAAAGCCCTGGCTCTCGTAACGGGTGGCCATGCATCCGGATGCATCAGGATTTCAGTTATGCATCGGCTGCTGGACGAATGTTTGCACCACCTGAGTCCAGAGAGCCCTTCTATCTGCTTGGAGGCCACCACTCCAATTTTCCACCAGGCCCAGAACAGCAGCTTGTGGGAATCCCAGTGCTTGTTCCTTCTAGACAGGGGAAAAGTGGATGGTCAAGCAACTTAGGGGTCTTCACTGTGATTTCTCACTTCTTTCTATATGCAAGAAAGAATGGGCAGTTATTGGGTAGATTTAAGTTGCATGAATGACAAAATGATTCTTTAAGTGGGGAAAAAAATCCACTTTGGAGTGTAAATGACTGGATGCACACTGACCCCAGTTTTATGTTTATTCCGAGCCATACCTGCTTACTCCCCATACATTGCCAGAGCTGGTTATAGATCTCGATCTATACCGAGGACACCCTGGGCCTGTATTTAGGGGGTGCATATTCAGGTACCCCCAAATGCACATATTTCATGGTCCTTTCGACCTCTAAGGAGAGAGGGTGGGGGGTTTTACAAGTTCTGGATTATATAGCCACTCCCAAAATGCCTTGTTCTTTTAAAGAACCAAAGCCCAGTTGCACAAAAAACTGCAGAATGCTTCCCTAGTTCTGGTGGCCAATGTTTACGGACGACATAGACCATCGGTCTGACATGTCCCCGCCTTACTCCTTCCTCCTGGAAGGCCCCAGGACCCATGGCTTTCCCACCAGTCTTCACTTGTGGGGCTGTACTGGTTAGGTCACTTGCCTTACCTTCAAAAAGGCCAAATTCAGAACTACACAGTCCAGCCACCCCCCACCCCAGACACAACTTTTCAGTAACAGCTGACTGGCTGGTCTCAGCATCGCTGGAAGAGAGGGGCTGTCAGAGGCCAGCGGAGGCCCGAGCAGATGGGAGCCGACACGGCAGGGCGGCAAGTGGATGCGGGAGTCACGCCGCCTGGCAGTCTTCCCACAGTCTGGAGGTGGTGTGTGTGGCTGGCAATTCGGTTCCCACTCGAGGTGGTGGGCCCTCTCCCCTTTTCCAATTCCCTGACAGCCCTGACAGACTTTTCTTTGGCTTTTTAAAATCCAGGACATACTACTGCTCAAAGTCGCCAAGTTCCAGCTGCTAGAGAGAGCCGGCCTTTGGCTCTGTGGCCCACCAGCTCCCTTACGTCTTTACACCCAGGGAAACAGAAGGCCTTCCTCGATGCGGGCAAGCCCACAAGATTCGGATGCTGCCACTCGGGTCCTGGAGACAGAGGGGAGGACTCACAAGGGCTGGCCAGGAGCCATCCCACTATCCCTGGCACTTGCTGTTCCACATGGAGCCCTGCGGCTCTACAGGACAAAGAGGAGCGTTTTTATCGGCCCAACGTTCTGCTGACAAATGCATAATAAACTGACAGAAAGCGACCAAGCAGCATTTCAAAGCCCCCGGTTACAGGGAGGCTGAGTCCAGGCGGGGCTGGTCACTTTCTGCAGGTGTTCGGCCAGTGTCCCTGCATTTGCATGCATTTGCATATACTGTCAAACAGTTGGCTGACAGGAAGTCTGAGGAGGTCTGGACACAGCCCAAACCTGTCAGTGGCGTTCTCCTTGCCAGTCAAGGTTGGCTTGGGCTGCAATTAAGGCAGGAAACGAATACTTCTGACATTGCAGTATACCCCACCGCAGCTGGGCAAAGTTAAACGGAAGGGAAGAGTGTGCTTCGTTTAGAAAGACAAGATGCAGACTGGGGGGAAAAAAAGAGAGAGAGAGAGGCAGGAAGGCCAGCACATCATGCTAAATGCTCAGAAAGTGCTGCTCTAAATGCATTCTTCAAAGGGAGAAAGATAGTCTGTACCCCTTCCTAGTTGCTAGGCTGTGTTGTTTGTTGTTGTTTGGGACGAGTGAGCCGATCTCCCCCCACCCCCCTGGGAGGCCAGTTCGGCGTGTGAAAGTGGCTAGCCCAACACTACACCTTCTATCTTCAGGCATGGGGAATAATCTCAGGCAGGAGGGAGCGATCACAGCCCAAAGCGGCATTTCCACACGCTCTGTCCTGTGAGGCGGCCCTGTGCTGTCCCCGGCTCCGGGCTCCCAGAGGATGAGAAAGTTGGAGCACAGGCTGCCTGCTGTTCCCCTGCCTCCTGCCCGAGGATTACAGATCATATTAGCATATGGATCACGGTGGGAACGCAACAAAAATCAGAGCAGGGGCTACTGTAAGGGCAGACGGGGGCGGGGCAGAAAGGTGGTGGCGGTGGTTTTTAAGAGCACGTGAGCTTTAGATGTTGGGAGGCCTGCAACCTTCAGGGATGTTGTTTCGCAGATTCTTTAAGCGAGATCTAGCAATTTATTAAATACTTCATCTCTAAACAGTGGTGGGCACTAGAGTTTCATGAGCAGCAGACAATAGATTCTGTTTATTCACCAACAATACAGACGCTGTTTAGTTCTGGACTGCAAGTGGCTGAGCCATCTGGCTCCTATCTCCACAGTAAAACATTGTCTGTGACACAAAAAATGACTACATCCCCAGGACAAACTAGTGTGACCTCTAAATAAAGCCTTCCTCTGAAGCTATGATATCACACTGCACAGGGGACACCAGCACAATTGAATCTGGTCACCAAAAGCCCAAGTGAGATAGGACTATGTAAATGGCATTTTATAGGAGACTTTTTGTCCTCCGTGGCAAACCATCCAGATCCGTCCACAGCACTGAAACATCTTTCTCCTTCGCCCTTGGGACAACAGTGGGGTTCTATTGGGGGGCTAGCAGCCCTCTTTCTCCCGCGCCCGACCCAGGAAGCACACGTCCGTGTCCAGCGGCAGCACCTGCAGCCGTGGCTTCACTAATGGGGGCCCCACCTGCACCAGCCTTTTTTCTGGTATCTGGGAAACAAGCAGCCCTTTCTCCTCCCTGCCAGGGAGAAGGCCCAAGTCTGCCAGCTTCTCCACAAACAGCCGAACAAGTCACTTGCAGCATTGCGCCACCTGAATGCCCGCTTCACTTGGCAGACAAGGGCACACACACACTCATTCCCCATCACCCCGTTCGATGAAAGGGGCTGTTTCAATAGAAGACGTGTCATTCTCCGGAAAGGACGCGTTTCGGCTCAGATCTTCGCACTGCTGTTTGGTGGGAAGTTTTCTTGATAGAAATTGAGACCTGACGAACAGATCAAAAAGCTGGCATGGCTTAAGCATTCCTCCTATTCCAATTCCCGTTCGTTATTAGTTAGTTAGTTAGTTGTTAGTTAGTTAGTTAGTTAGTTAGTTAGTTTTGTTTTTTAAAGAACAACCCCTGGCCCGCCCCTGTGCAGGGAGCATTTCACATGTCGGATGCCTCACAGAATAAGCTCTCGAAATGCTGTTCCGATGCAAGGAGGCATGAGAGCATTTTGCAGCCAGACTCACCTGAGGGATGGCAGATGTCGCACAGTGATGAAAACACCATGTTTGGGAATAAACACAGGAGGGTTGAATTCCTGCACGAACTGTTCCTAGCAAGTCGTTTTTCGGCAAATCCCTTCCCCTCTCGGCGCCTCGCCTTATTTGTCATGACGGGTCACGTTTTCTTTTTCACAGGAATTATATTTGGAAAAGGTGTGACACATGCTTAACACACTGCCAGGCGTATAGTAAGGGCTTGTTTAGTCAATGGTAGCTGTAACCATAATGACAACAGACCTTGGTAACATCGCTTCTATGACTTCTGGTTAATGTCAGTAGGAAAACAGCTTTCCGGGTGCCAGTCAACCATTTAAATGCACATTGGCCCTTAATAATAGTAATATTTATTATTATCATTATCATTTAGTACAAACCCAAATAACTTGGCCAAGTTGGATTGCCCACTATACTACTAGCAGGTGTGCCCTCCATACTATGTCTGAATAGAATTTTGTTCAGGCAGCATAAAACTGGACAAAATTGTATATTAAGTTATTCTTGACAGTTACATATTTTTTTAAATGAAAAATCACATGCACAATAGCCATATGTTGGGTATAAAGTCATTGGTACCAACTTAATATCTTAAATATTATTTACTTTACATTTTATTTACTTTGTTTATTTACTTCATTTCATTTACTTTTGCTTTACCTCTAATCCAACCCAATATTTTAATTGTTTGCAATTAATTTAAGACTAATCGTTGCACTTACAACAGGTTGATTTCTAGAAATGAAGCCATTTGGTTGAAATTATTGGCTGAATACTGCTTTTTCTTAAAGAGTTGGTTAATGGGGAGGACACGTCCCAGACTCAGAGCTAGGGAACAATTCTTTGTGAAATGACCACAAATGCCATATTTAACCCAGTATAAGTTGAGTTCTGGAGCTTTTACAGTCCAAACTTTGTAACAGGTATGTAAATCAATTTAGCAGGACATAACTAAAATAACTTCGATCATCATCTCTATGACACCTCCAGATGTTTTCAATAGAGATTTAAAGTGTTCCCAAAATATGAAAATTTCTATATGGAAATACGTATGCACAAATCTTCACCTCTGTTTCTTCGGGGTTTTGTTTCATTTTTTAATGCTTAAATGTGGAAGCTATGGTACAGGTGGCATTACTCCTATCAATGCCTGGTTAATTTCAGTCAGAAAACTGTTCCCAGGGTAACGGTCAACCATGCAAATGAATGCTGACCTGGGATCCTGGGACCCGCGGGCAGTCAAGCTAAGGACAAATGTGAATGTAATTAAACTTAGAAATATACCTTTGGGATGGAAGCATGGGGCTGCATCCTCTTAAATGCTTTTGGTGACAAGTGATTGAACAACCTGTTTTTAGAGTAATTTGGCAGTCTCTACCAACATGAAAAATGCTTACACCTTACGATCTGGCAACTCCAGTTCTGGGACTATATCCCACTGAGCTACTTCCTCCCTCTAGTCTGCGAGAATATACACACAAGGGGCTTGATGATATTATTATTTACAAAAGTGAAACATTGGACATCATCCATGAAGGACTGATTGAATAGCTTATGGTGCATCCAATAGAGAGAATGAGGGGAAACTGTATCTACAGCATGTTTGATGTCTACATCTACATGTACAAGTATATCTAGTGACACATAAAATTATCTAAAGATGGCACCTCAAGCCATTCAGAGGATGAAAGCAGCAAGACTCTTAATGTCTATAGCATCTCCTTTGTTGTTACTCACGTTTTCAAGTCAAAAACACATAATCCTCTTGTATTTTGAAAAGTAATACAAATAAAAATATATGCAGTAATGATTCACTGCCAGGCTGCTGATACTCTATGGCAGGGAGGACATCAGGGTCATAAGGGACAAGGGAAGGGAGAGCTGGTTAGCAACACTTCTTGGACCCCCAGTGCAAGCAGGGGTCCATGCCAAAGGCAGAGGGAGAGAAAAATCTCTTTCCCTAAGGGACTTACTGGGCAGAACGAGTCTGTGGCTAAAAATGCTAATCATAATATGAAGGGTGATTTGATTCATCCCAGCTGTAGGGTTTTACAGGTTTGTGGTTATTTATTGTTGATTCTGTGACAACAACACAGGTCATATAATGTAATACTCAGGAGTCCCGACTCTGGGGTCAGAATATGGTAACACTGCCACTGTCTAGCTATAGGGCTTGGTAAACTACTTAGTGTCTCTGAGCCTCAGTTTCCTCCTTTGTACAATGGGGCTAATTATATTATCTACCTCACAAGGTTAATGTAAAGCACTTAACCCAGAACTCAGTGTGGATCATGTACTACGCACGCACCATGAGTTCAAAGGCTATGAATCTAGCTGTTGTTGTTGCTGTTACTAATTTAGTTATCCGTGCAGTACCCTCCACAACACCTTTGAGGATGCTGAGCCACCGTGAGTCAGGCATGGGTTTTGAGTTACTCCACCAACAGGGAATTTATCCTTAACCAGCCACACGCTTTGCGCACATTCCTGATCCGAGTTTTCAGTGAGACAGACTGGAGGGGCGGGGGGCCAGTCTGTGGACCTGGAACGATGGCAGGCTCACTTGTAAATGCTGAGACAGAAATAGGCAGTACAGCCAAGATGTCATTAGATCGACACACACAAAAATACCTGCCCTGCCTACAGCCAGGCTCCCAGGTGACCCTGACCCACAGGAGGGTGTCTCCTATTAAGGCCACAGGTTCCCCCACTCAGGAACCATTTGTGGCAAAGCTGGAGCTGGTCTCAGTGATCAGACACTCTGCCTCCTCCCTCCGCCCACTTCCAGGTTAAGCCAGTGAGTCCTGAGCCAAATGTCGGGGACTCCCACACCAACCACCTTTGTCGGAGGGCGGTATTAGGGGTGTCAGGAACAGGACTCGCCTGAGTCACCTATGATAAGCTGGCTCGGTGTCTGGAGACCATTAGACACAGACAGAGGAGGCTGGAGGCCCCAGGTGGCCACCCTGCCTCCCCGCATGGTGTTTCTCTATCTTTCTGGGAACCTACTCCACACTCATGGCTTCATTCCTACAATTCACACATAGCCCCCACTGGCCACTGAACCCCGAACCCCACATGCCCTTTTTGTTGCTTTTCCTATTTCACAGCCCCCAACTCCCCAGGAGAGCAATTAGGATCCCACTCGTCTTTGCAAACTGGAAAAACTAGTCAGAAACGATGGGCACAGGTCAGCGTGTGTAGCCAATGGCCATTTAAGCCTATTGTGGGGTTGTGGGTGGACAGGCAATGACTGACACCTCTAATGACCAATTAGACCTGGAAAGAGAGTCTTCTTCCTTCTGATTGGTCACCACTGCTTCTAGAGGCCCTGAACTGACTAGAAGTTATTCTCTCATTAATAGGTAAAGAGCAGGTGGAAACCTTGTCTGTCTCTTCTGTGACTAAAACTCAATTGTATTTTTCTGTGATCTAGACAGCACAAGACATTTTTTTCCATGTCTTTTTTTTTATCAGCTGCAACTCACAGTAAGGATGACCCCACAACTTTTTAACAGATTACCTTGTTTTTACTGCTAAGACCAATGTTTTATGTTATACAGTTCTTTACCTTTCACAAACTACTTTCTTTCTTTCTTTCTTTTTTTCTTTTTTTTAAGATTTATTTTTTTACTGTTTTTTGACAGAGAGAGACAGAGGGAGACAGAGAGAAGGGGGAGGGCTCAGAGCAGTCTCCATAGTTGACAGCATTAGCTTTCACTCCACAGGTGGGCACAGGGCTGCACAGGGCAGGACCTGGGCCAGGAGCCTCCTGCCTAGGCCCCGGCAAGAACTGAACTGGGGGCACACCCCAGTTCATCATATGAGTCCACCAGGGCTGGGACCAGGATTCAATCCTCAGTCTCCAGGGCTGCAAAGCAAGCACTTAACCCTCGGAGCCATCCCAGCTTCCCCACAAACTACTTTTGCCTTTGTTAATTTCTTTAGATACTCTCCAAGATGAGGGAAATCTTATTTCTCTTCCTTAGAGATGGAAATGCAGCTCAGAGAGGTTGAGTGATTTGTCCGAGGTCACAGAGCCAGAAAGCTAGCCGGGGATTGGTATTGAGCTTTCCAGACTCTTAGGTCAGTCTTCCTTATGTATTTTGAACATTTTGCAGGCTATTCAGAAAAATATTTCCTGAATGAACTAGATCTCATATATTTCCTCTCTCTCTCTCTCTCTCTCTCTCTCTCTCTGTGTTTTCCTTTTGGGAAAACTTTTTACCTTAAGAATCAAGGAAAAGTAAAAAATGTACACAACAACAACAAACTTTCCACAAATGCAAAAGTAAAACATCTTTTTTTATTTTAAATGTATTGGGGGTGGCATTGGTTAGTAAAGTTACGTAGATTCCAGGCGTACAATTCTACAATACATCATCTGTGGTTGCATCATGAGCTCACCACCCAGAATCAGGTTTTTCTTTCTGTTGTTTGTTTTTGCTTTTCATCACCATAAAATTTCTTAATAAAGAGGAAAAATTGAGGACAGAGATGTGGATCCACCAATGAAACAATAACTCACGAGGTGGGTCTGAGAGGAAATGAATTTAGTCCCACATAAATTCCCACTGTTGAAAGAGTACCCAGTCACGACATTGTGGTGGGGGTGGGTCATATGCTTCAACCATGTGCAGAGTTCAGCACCCCGGGGACCCTGTCTCTGCCTCCTCCCTAGCCTGCGTACAGTGGAGGCAGCCGGGGGTGGGGTGGGGGGGTGGGGGTGCGTCCCTCCTATGTCCTCACTTCTCAATGAAAGATGTCTGAGCAGAGGTAGGTGACCCAAGTCACAAGTGGACGAACTACCCTGAGCCTCCGTCCTCCTCCACCACCACCAACAGAAACACTCATACATCTTGCATGTGGTGACATCCGTGGGAGTCTGCACCCACATTCTTGATTTTGGCCACATTTTTAAGGCTCAGAAACTCGTCACTGGGTAGCAGTTTGCCAGAGAATGAGCAAGCTGTCGACCATGCAAACAAAGCCATGTGCGTAGGCAGGCTTTTCTGAAACATCCTAAAGGGAAAGGGGGTTTCTTACTTAGTATGACCCTGAAGCCATTCAAGGCAAATGACTTGCCCACGAGCAAGCAGCTAGCTGTGGACAGAGGCCAGGCTACATCAAACCAGGGTCTCTGGACACTTGGCATGAAGCCAGCGCCAAATGATTCACCCCTCCCCGCAGCCCCCTCCCCCAGTGATGTTGGCATTGGACAACAAAAACAGAGCCAAGTTGCTGAGATTGTCAGGGTGGGGCTAGGGGGGTCCTCACTCACCTTTCCAGGCTTACTCGCACTGAAGTGACCCCTTCTGAAGGCTGGGCCAGTGGGAAGCAGCCACAAAGTGAGTAAGCAAAAGACCATTAACCACTCACATCCCCCATATGATGGGATCAAGCCTAAGTGTCAGGAATGGCAGGAACTCAAATGTGTGCCTGCGAATTAAGGCTGAATCCACATATGTTGAATCAGAAGACGCTTATACTGCCCTCGACCCTTAGGAAAAGAGGTACAAGGATGATGAGAGATCTGGGTTGCCAAAGACGTTGCCACAGAGGGAGTGGGGACCACAGGATCAACCTCTTTCCAAGCGTCTGGAATGCTGAGGGGGTGCTTCTGCCTGCAACAGTGATCACTGGTTATGCCAAGAGGTTGACAGGCCCTGGTTAAAACTAGAACCAGGATGGCATTAGCTTCTGTTGAAACCCAGTGGAGGCAGAACACCTGCTTCCTTCCTCAGAGCAGGCAGGCTCTCCTGTCTTGAATAGCTGCCTATTTGAGGCAAGTTTTCTGCATATAAAAATGTCAGGGACTGGGTAGAGAGCAAGGAGGGACAGGAAGGGGACACCTGACCCCATGCAGATCCTTGCAGCCCCACCAGGCCAGAGTACACAGTACATATCAGATGACAAGGCCCCTCCTTGCCCAACTTGTCCCAAATAGGAGAAGAGAGGTGGGGCAGGACAACTCCTTGTTTTGGTGGCAGACAAGTGTCTGTGGTCAAGAGCCATGGAGATCTGTGCCGCAGACCCCAAAGCCACCCAGCCGTCTGGCCCAAGCCCCTGTGACCAGAAGAAACTGCTTCACCCTGTCCCCAATGATCAGCATTGCCCAGACCACCGCGAGCTCTATGTTAGCAAAAGAAGAAATGCGGAAACAGAGAGAGACAAATTATTATCTCCTTTACAGAATGAATTTTAACACAAAAGCACACTGCAAACACAGTTGCACTGTGCACAGAATAACTACAGGGTTTGCAAAACCTTCTTTCACGGTGCCCTTCAGTGTAGCCTCATGTTGGGGCCAAGAGTAAGTTGGCGCTTGGGCAGTAAGCAGACTTTATGGAGCCCAAAGTCACCGGCAGCCTCGTTCAAAGTGTGAGGCCCAGCCAAGGCCTCCCCTGGCCCTCCCGTTATTGGATCTAATCTTTTCACCACAAACAGGTAAATTCAAGTTCCCCAGTATCTGGCTTGGGGTGGAAGAAGCAGGAACACCTCTGGCTTCTATATAAATGTTGAACATTTGTCTAAAATAATTTCCTTGTTGCTCTGCCACCTGGGGATGTAGCGCAAGTCTGAGGAGCCTTTACGTTTATTTTCGGTGTAAGTTCATGGCCTCCACCTTATCCAATGTCAAGGTCCTCTGTCCTCCAGTTGCTGGTTTGGTTCCTGAGAGGAAACTGAACAGTACTCACCCCAGGCCACAGGCTTCCCCTCAACTGTACCCCTGCTGCCCTGCACCCACCCCATCTGGAAACTACCAAGCCCTTATGGACTTTGCTCTTTATTCAGTCACAAAGAATGCAAGATTCCATTTTTTAAGAACTGAATAGAAGCCCCCCAGTTCCCATAGCAGGGCCGCTGTTCCATGCCAACTCCATAATTGCCCTGTTTCTAGTGCCTTTTTCCCCCTCCACCGAAACCAACTTAAGCTGATTACGGCCATCTCAGACAACCTCGCTGGGCTCTAGATATATCCATTTAATATGGCCAAGACAAGCAGCCAACTGCTGTTTTCAAAAGACGATCTGACAGATTCTATTCACTTTCAAAGCAGCTCTCTGCGGCTGGAATAATTATCTTTCATTCCCCTCATTCTGATACCTTTCAATGATTTGTTGACATCTGAAGAGTTATGAGCAATCTTAGAAGAGGCAGCTGGACTTCCCACCCCCAAAGGCACATAAATACAGAAAGAATTCCCATACAGCATCTGAAATATCTCTGTTCACTGCACAGGGATTTCCAAATCTGCATGTTAATAGGGGCACTTTTAGCTTCAACTATAACCTCAAGAAGGGCAAGGGGAGTGAGCAGTATTCATTTAACTAGTTCGCTCCCAGCTCCAGAGAAGACGCACCTTTCCCTCAATACCGGGGGAAAAAACGTCACCAGCCTGAGTTTTCAAACATCTAATGATGTGCAGTGCGGTTCTCTGCTGAGAACAGCAGGGGAAACCAAGCAAAGAGGCCTGGGCTGTTGCATCTGCTGCCAGGTTTTAAGTGAGCACCCCTGGGGTACTGGCTGTTAATAATGAGCACGTCTCTAGCCCTTTCTGGAGGGGGTCCCCAAGTGCCCTCCTGCGGAGCTGGAGCTACCCAGGGGATGAGCCTCCCGCCCTGGGTCTCAGCGCAAGGGGCACGCTGTCCTTAAAACCCGGACTGAATGGGACCAGAGAGGGGTCATAAAAAACGGTATGTATAATATGCATTATCCAATTACAATAGAAGTCCCATCGCAAGTAGGATAAACGTGCCTTCCCAGTGTCTCTGGATTTTTCCTTCTCTCTCTTTTCTTTCTTCCTCCCCCAGTGCGAGAACTTGGGTCCCGTCTTAGGCGGCGCGCTGGGGAGATTGCAGGGTGGGGGGTTCGGGGCGCAGAGCGCAGGACAGGGCCGGAGGGGCCCGGGGATGGTCCTCGGAGATAAGCGCCTGTCAGTTGCTGTAGAAACCCGAAACGGGACACGGAGGGCCACGTGTGCAGTCGGGAGGGACCCCAGCCAGCCCGGCGGTGGCGGTCCGGACCCCTCCACACTGTGGGGGACGCAGAGGTGGCTGGACCCGGGCAGGGCGCGGCCAGGGAGGACCTGGCCGGGGAAACCGCCCTGGACGGCTGGTTTCCGTTCTGACACCGCACAGCAGTGAGGCCCGTCAAGTCGAAGTCACTCGTTTGAGTTTTGCAAGTTGAACGAGATCGCCCCCCACCCCCACCCCAAAAGAGGGAAGCGTCTGCAAGGTTCGCAGAGCACGGAAAACGCCCGCGGGTCCCCTCTCCCGCGCCACTTGCAGCCACAGTCTTTCGATCGACAGCGCCCCTTACTGGCCAGTGGGTCGCAAACCCCGGTGGCCTTGGGGCTCCTCCCCCAAGCCCTTGGCGACCTGGAAAGGGACACACTCATGTATGTATAGCATGGTGAGCACGGGGCAATAGCAACCACTCTTGACATCCCAGCCCCAGGCTCCTGCCTACGTCCCCCGCTTGTCTGGAACCCTGGTCTTGGCCAAGCCCGGTTTACCCGCCAGGGTTTTATCCTCGTGGGGGAGCAGCTTCTCCCAGGAGACCGGTAGCCACACACCCAGTGTGATCATTAGCAGCTGCACCAATATCACACATCGTGGCAGGAGAATCCGTGTTCCTGCGAGGAGGACGGACTGGAAGTCCACGTGGTGGGCGTCAGAAGGCAGTCACTAAAAAACCAAAGAGACTGGTACCTTGCTGAGGTTCCCCAACGAAACCCTCCGGCTAAAGTGCCCCAGGTTCACGGGCAAACACGCCCTGGGACCGCTGATCACAGGAGCGGCGGCGGCTGGAGGCAGCAGCTGGGCGGGCGTGGGGGGCGCTGGCCTGGGCTATGTTAGGTGAGGGGGCTGGTGCACAGGGAGGAGAGGTGGAGACGGTTTATTTTGGTTGAGGAGCTATTTTGTTTTCTTGTTGGTGAAGGGTGTGTGCCCCCTGGGTAATTTAAAGTTTGCAAAGAACCCTGGAATTCCTTAGAGAGAAAGCGCTCTTCGTTGCAAATAAAGAGGTTACAATGCTCGTGTCGGTGGACCACCGTAGCCCACGCTGTGCTTGCACACGCTGCGGTTTTTAGACAATGGGGTTCGGTAGGGTTTTTAGGCATTTTTAGGGAGGCTGCTTCTCACCTGCCCGGCTCTTGTTTGGGCGCTCCTGTGTTTGTTTGGCTAACATTTCTTGTTTCCGGCACCACGCTATGGTTTTCCATCTGTTAATTTATGTAATCCCCACAACAAGCCAAATGCATTATTTCCGGATCCACATGTGTGTATAATTTTGCAATGCCCATCATGCCACCCCACCCTTGGAAGCAGTGGGTTAGCCTAGCTACATTGTCAATACATTGAACCTGATTCAGATGGCTTCCCATGTTTGCTCCATCAGTTCTGATTTCCTCTGCCGGCCTTTAAACACCGTTTCTAACACTCCACTCCTACCCCTTCTTCTTCCAGCTGTCCCCCTCCTTCTGCAAACAGAGGACCCCAATTGTGGGTCCAGTGGATGGGACTGAAGTTACATTTCATAATCAAACATCTTGTGAGTGGTTTTCCCCACCACACACTGTCTGCAGGGAGGTGGAGGTCTGGGAGTGGCTTCTCCAGGCCACCTGTTCCTGCCCATCCAATAGGCATAGACATAGCCTCAGTTCTAGACTCTTGGGCAACACCATATGGCATCGGCTTAAGAAGGAGGAGAGAAAACTACGCCTCCCGTTGTGAAAGTGTGCCCAGTGCTGGGTAATAAAGCAGAGGAGGGCCGAGTATCCTTCAATGCCAGGCTGCAGCACTACCAGGCCCCGTCTGGTTTATCACATTCTCTAAAGGATGTGCCTTTGCTTGATCCATTATTTCTGAGTGGGTTCCAGATTCTGACCTTGTATGTTAACTTGTAGACTTTTAAATATATTTTTCCTTTTACTTTAAAATAATTTCAAAATTCTAGGAAAGGTGCAAGAACAGTACAAATAATTTTCTTTTCCAATTTATTTGAGAGTGTGTTGCCGACATTATGCCCCATCACCCTAAAATACTTCAATGTGTATTTCCTACAAACAAAGACATTCTCTGCCGTAATCAAAATGCAACCCTCAAAACGAGGAAATTAACACTGATACATACAACCATTGAATCCTCAAATGCCATTCAAGTCTCTACAGTTGTTTCAATAATGCCGTTTATGGCAAAAGAATCCAATCCAGGATTACTTCTCATACTTAGTTGTCACATCTCTTGAGTTTCCTTCAATCTGGAACAGTTCCTGTCCTCTGTGACTTTCACTTGTTTGAGGATTACAGGCCAATTATTTTGTAGACTGTCCCTTAGTGTGGGTTTTTCAGGTAATTCTTCATCATTAGATTCAGGCAATGCATCCCTGGCAGGGACATTACAAAAGTAAGGCTGGATTCTTCTCATTGCTTTTGGCTAACTGCTATATGACTTTAATTTACCAATCAAATTTACATTTATCTTAATGATTAAGGTGATATATCTCATGTGTCTCTACTATAAACTTACTTTTCCCACCTATGTAATTAATAAGCTACACTGGGGGAAATTTTGAAACTTAAATATCCCATTCCTTACCAAACTTTAAGTGTCTGTTTTTAACATCTATTGATATTTCTTGGTTGGATTAGTAATGACTAGGATTATTTCAAATTGATGATTTTCTAATTCTGTCATTTATTCTTTAAGAAAAAAGCTTTTACTTTAAGGAAAAGCTTTTACTTCTTCCACTTATTTAGCTGTTTATTTATATCAATAGACACTCATACATTCATAATTTGTTTAATGGGATTACCATATGGTCTAGCACAGAATTACAATATGTCCTAGCAATAATACTTCTGAGTATATACAAAAAAAAAAAAATTGAAATTGAGGAGTTAAAGAGATACTTGCACACCTGTATTCTATAGTGGCATTAGGCTCAATAATTCAAGTGTCCGTCCAATGGATAAACAAATCATGGTACATTCATATAATGGAATACCATTCAGCCTTAAAAAGGAAGGAAATTCTGGCACATGCTACAACGTGTAAACCTTGAAGAAATTATGCTAAGTGAAAGAAGATATACACAAAAAGATAAATACTGCCTGATTCCATTTATATGAGGCATCTAGAGTAGTCAAGTTCATAGAGACAGTAAGTAGAATGGTGGTTGCCAGTGGGTAGAGGGAGGGGAGAATAGGGAGTTATTTAATGAGTACGGAGTTTCAGTTTTGCAAGATGAAAAGAGTCTGTGGCTAGAACACACAACAATGTGAATGTCCTTTAATATTGAGATCTGTAGTCTTAAAAATAGTCCAGATGGCAAATATTATGTTATATGTATTTTACCACAATTTAAAAAACTCACAAAAACTTGTCTCTTCATCTGTAAGGTAGGGAGAGGGTGGTTGTGAAATTGAATGAAATAAAATGCATAAAACACCATTTGTACATAGTAGGTGATTAATAAATGACAATAGTTTTGGTTTTATAAGATACTCAGGGAATAATGGATGCATTGATTAATTCATTTAGAGATACGAGTCTTTTCTCCTCAAAGAAAGTCTTTCTGAGTGTTGTAGGATGGGGAACGGAGTGGAGGGGTGGGTAGGCTGAAAGGGTTTGGCCAGGCTTTTGTGTAGAGGAGGTATACAGGGGGCTGCTGACAGAGGATGTGACTAGCTGCATTGCAAGGGTCTTTTCCACTGCCCACAAACTCATCCATTAGAGTCATTTCTCTGGCAAAAGTATCATCTCCAGAAAGCCCCTTTCTGGAAGCACATATGTTAACCTAAAGGGAGACTCCATTAGCACTCTAATCACCGTTAGCAAGGAGCATGTGGCTGGATTATTTGCTGTCTCCTAGCAGGAAGCAGGATCCTGCAGAGAACAGCACCTGTAAGCTGAGTGGGAAAGGCCAGGAGAGCGGCATGTGGTCCAGAGGCCATGCCCAGAGGAAGGCTGCAGCCAGCTCCCAAGTGCACAGGAGAAACCCAAGTCAGAGCCATGCCTCACTCTCCACCACCTGCTTCTGGGACATCCATGGTGGGCAGGACACATCCTGCAGTATGCATGGTCTAGCAGATTCTCCCAAGAACTCTGTAGGGGAGGTAGTGTTGTCTCCATTTTACAGACAGGAGACTGAGGCTCAATGGCCTTTGGTGAATGGGGAGCCGCTAGCCAGGACAAATGCGTCTTCTGATTTCCCCAGTTGGCATACTACTAAGAGCTAAGCAAGCACCTGGTAGTCCAGATGAGACATCACACCAGGACATTCTCCATGGAAAAGTCCCAGGGTCCCCTGCAGTCGCTCCCATGGGCACCTGGAGGCCAGGCCAACCATTAAGTCACTCCACAGTGTCACAATTTCCAGTCTGCAGCTGCCCACCAAGCACTGCCCCAGAATTTCTGGGTGAACTTATTCCCTGCGAAGGGGCAGGTCTCTTCATTGCATTGGTGTGTGGGACATTTGGGTCTAAGTGAACCGTAAACTACTCCATTGCAGTGCAGACCATCAGAAAATCACATCTTCTCTCCTGGGAAGTTTTATGGAAAAAAAACATTATTTCTGTTGCTGGTTTTAGGAGCTTTAACCTGATCATTATTTTAGTTTGTGTAGTCCTCTTATTTTAATATTTATATATTATTTATAGATTACCTATAGTATACTTGTTTATTATAATATCTCTATATTAATTTATTACTATAATATTTTAGAAAGTTTCATTTTGTTTTACCTTAGAAAACATCAGTTCATAAAACCTAAAGTAGAAGGAAGAGTCCTCCAAATTACTCACTATTGGTTGTTTTGTAAAGTTTTAGCCTATCCTTCAACCACCCAGAAAATGATTTCTAAAATTGTATATATAATAACCACAATTAAAAAATAACTGGTCTCCTCATTTCTAAGGTTGTAGATGATGTGTATATTATATAAGTGGGGGGGGGAGCTCAAAAAGACTGGAAGTTATTTATTTTAAAAATTGTGTATTTATTCTGACATGTTTACACTTCAGTCACCTTCGAAGGACTCTCATTTGATGCAATACACCCATTGAGATGCCTGTCCCACTGCTCACAACAGTTTTTGAACTAGTCCATTCTGATGCCTTGCAGTGCTTCTGCTGTTTGTTTGTTTCACCTCTTCCACATCAGCAAAACATTTTCCTTTGAGAACTCTTGCATCTGAGAAAACAAACAAAAAAGGTCTCTAAAAAAGTCTCTTGGGGTGAGATTGGAATGGGGCTCAAGGGTCAGGCCGGTTTTGGTCAGAAACTGCTGAACACTCAGCACCACGTGGGCAAGTACATGGTCAGGGGGCATGTTTGTGTAAATCACCCATCATGAAATGGGCAAATGCATTGAAAGAGTCTCCAAAAAAATCACTGAAACTGAATGCAGCCCTCACAACACCAGCCACTGCACGGATGCAGCTGGGTTCCTAGAACACTCACCTAGTGGGGGGGGGGGGGCAGCCTGTGCTACAAGGGCCGGCCCTCCAGAAGGTCATTCCATTGTTGTTGTTTTTTTGGGGGGGTGCAAGGAAGGGGGAGGCTGATATTATATAAACGTGTGTTGTATATTAAACAAAATAAAATGTTTTACATATTTAAGTGGAATAAGAGAATTTCACAAAGCTTGAGGGCCCGAGGATATCTCATAGTCTAAGTTTTATAGAACCGTGAACTCCTTGGCACCCTATGGAAGATGCTTGGCTCCTGGGTTGGAGATTTGCTTAACTGTAAAAAGTTCCCACTCAGCACTGTAGTCCATGAAATTGCTTTGAAATGACTGGACTGGGGCATTTTACTTTAATCGCAGTTCTTTAAGCCCATAAACCATCCTGCCTGTGGCATAAGGGAAGGAATCACCACTATTTGGGGTGTGTGTGTGTGTTTTACATAACACATAAGTAAGACTCTGTCTCCCAAAGGAAAAAGAACTAGCACGTTCATGTGAATTTAACTAAACATTTCCTGGAGAAAAAACAGAATTTGGGTGGAAGGGGATGCTGACAGGTATAGGTGGGCACAATGTTTGTCCAGGAGCTGAACCTCCTGGGCATGCCACTGCTTATCAGCTGCAGCTCAAACTGGATTTCCACGCGCGGGGTGCAGGCTAGGAGATGTATCCATTCATTATGACATAAAGACCCACTGAGAATGTTTCGCTGACCAAACAAGCAAAACACTTAACAACAAAGGTGTGCAACCTTAAATTGTAGAAACGCTGTTATCTTTATAAGGTTAGCTGTTCTGCAAACAGGTTAACAACAAAATAGAATCCATTTCTGACAACGGGCTGAGAAATAGGTATCTGGCACCTGTTCATCAGTGACCTGGACTTGCACCCACGGTTTTCACTGCACGCGAAGCCCAGGAACTCCAGCCACAAGACACAGGTCTAAATAACACAAAAGCGTCCACTGAGTCTAATTTTATCTCCATCTGCACCTCATTACTGTGTGGTAGCTTCCTTCGTGCAAACAATCCCTGGTTTCTAGCATAACAAGGAGGCCCGTGGTGTCTGTATCGAACATATTCCTCAGAGAATGAGAAATCTCCAACCGGGAAAGAAGAGATTCTTGTTAAGCCCTGGAAAAAAATAAAATAAAATAAATAGGCTGAAATGTAAATGTGGTTTCCTTCCGCACGTGCCTAATTGCCCATAAATGTCATTAAGTTGAGAAATGTTTTCCACCAAATTAACTTTGACTCATGATGTCTAATTAGCAGGAGAATCTGGAAGATAACAAGTTATCAGTCACTGTTTAAAAAACAAAACATGTTTAGCGGGTGACTTTTGGCAAACAGCAATGTTGAACCAGGTATTGTAACTGTCAAAATCATGCCTGAGCCCAGCAATTAAGCACAATGTCTCTGTTTTGGTGCCAAGAATGTCACAACTCCCTCGCAGATGTTGTTTCAAAATTGTGGTGAGTGTGGTCTTCCTACAAATCCATTGTGCCCCTAAACGAGAGGCTTGGGGTGAAAGGAAAGAAGACATCGGTGACAAAACCAAACATCTTTGGCAGGAAATTTAGAGGCAATGCATTTAAAAAAAGATTGATCCAATGTTGAGTCTTTCTCAAAACTTAAGGAGAAAACTCTCCTTGGCGATGTGGAGCAAGAAGCATACACAATAGTGCTTTCCCTGCTGGCAAAGCACTCTGCCACACATTCCACCCTCCCAGTGCCCCGATGACATCGGTATTACTGTCGTCCCCATTCTGTAACAGGGAAACAGAGACCCAGAGATGTGCGGCTTTCCCAGGCTCAAATAGCCGGCGAGTGGTGGGGATAGGATTTGAACCCTGCTCTTGTGACTTTACAGCTGGAGCCCTAGTGCAATGTAGGAGTTTGCCAGGGCTGCTGTAACAAAACCCCATAAAGTGGGTGGCATAGACCACTCTCGTGTATTGTCTCACAGTTCTCAAGGCTGGATGTCTGAGATCAAGATGTTATCAGGGGTGTTTCCCTCCGAGAGTGTGAGGAGAGATCTGTTTCAGGCCTCGCTCCCACTTTCCAGAGGTTCACTAGCAACCTCTGTTGTTCCTTAGCGCGTGGAAGCAGCATCCTGCTCTCTGTCTCCATCATCACATAGCATTCTTCCTGTGTGTGTCTCTGTGTCCAAGTTTCCCCTCTTTATAAGGACACTGGTTGTACTGGGTTAGAAGCTGCTCTTCTCCGGTGCAACCTTTTCTTAACTAATTACATCTGCAACAACCCTATTTCCAAAGAGGTTCACATTTGGAGGGGCAGGTGTTTAGGACGTCAATGAATGAGTTTGGGGGCACACAATTCAGCCCATAATAAGCTTCTTAGGTCCATGGTAGGTATACTTACACTGGATTCTATGAACTTAGATGGGGGAAAATTACATCTTCATTGTCACTAACTTCTGACTTAAATTTTTAGTTTGGTGACAAATGTAAGGCACCAAACTATAGCAGTATTTATCATCAATCAAAATTTATGTTGCATTCAAATCACATTACAGTTGTTGGAGATCTTGAAATACTGCTTACACATCACCACTTCAAAATGACTTACATGTTAAACTTGCCACCAGGCTTTATTTAACCTGTGTTGTTAAAGAAACAATTATATATCACAGATCTGGTCCTTAAAAATATTTTCATCACTGGGGATGCCGGGATAGCTCAGAAGACTGAGCACTTGCCTTGCAACCCTCAAAGTCCAGGGATCAAATCCTGGCCCCAGCCTGTGCAAACCCATGTGCTGAACTGTGGTGTAACTGGTAACCACCGAGACAGTGGCAACGGTTCTCACCTCCAGTGTGGGAGGCCCGTAGTTTCGTTCTTGCCCCCACACAGCCCCACGTCCACCTGAAATGAAACGATGTCACAAATAATGACATACAACTATAGAGACTGCTCTGGGCTCTACCCACTTCTCTCTCTCTCTCTCTCTCTCTCTCTCTCTCTCTCTCTCTCTCTCTCTCTCTCTCTCTCTCTCTCTCTCTCTCTCTCTCAAACAATAAAATAAATCTTAAAAATATATATTTCCTTTACTGTTTCAACATAATTGGTTTCCTCTGTGATCCTGGGTGTTTTATTTTATGCATGTAAAAACATGCTTCGGAGGAGTAACCCAGAAGTTTCATCAGACCACACAGAAAAGTGGACATACCCAGCTCTGCAGTAAGGGAGGGGCTAGGCTTGCCCTCACCTGCCCATCACAGGCCGGAGGGCTGGGAAATTCATGTGGAAATTGTCACTGGATACTCTCTGGGGTGTCTCAAGGGTGACAACAAAACTCCTTTGAAACATGAGCAGGGCATGGGGCCCTAACCTCAATGAGACTTCTGTGCCCTGTGTTCTTGGGAGGAGGGGAAGCCCCAGAAGAACCCACATGTGTGTGAGTGCACACTCACCTCCAACCTCAGGGAGTTCATGGCACCCCATCCCAGAGCCCGTCCTTAGGGTGCTCTCTGG
This sequence comes from Craseonycteris thonglongyai, assembly GCA_004027555.1. NCBI lineage: Eukaryota > Metazoa > Chordata > Mammalia > Chiroptera > Craseonycteridae > Craseonycteris > Craseonycteris thonglongyai. The sequence goes on from PVKE010005532.1 coordinate 40,097, forward strand.
ACCTCAAGTTGGTGGTAGCCTATCTGGGAGCTGAGACATGTAACCCACCTTGTCCAAGGGATTCTACTTCAGCTCAAATAGCATTGCAAAGACACTGTCCACACTAAAGAATGCGCACAAGGCGATGACAGAGCCCACCCCACCCTCCACCCCCATTGGCCTACAAGTGTTGGAGCTGCTTCAGCCAGTGAAGACGGGCTGCCTCTTGGTTAGAATACCTCCTACTGGGGACTGGACTCCCACAGCGGTAACTGGAGAGATAGGCATCTGTATTGGCCTCCTCCCCTCCCCCATCTTATTTCCTCTCCCTCTTACAATGTTTCCTGGGGTCATATCCCAAATAAATTGCCTTGTATCATTGTCACCAAGTCAGCTTCTAGAGGAACCCAAAGGAAAGCATCAGGATTCTAAAAAAGTACCATGAACCTTTCAGCAAAGCGCTGGACCTGTCTGAGGCTTGCTTTTCTCCTCTGTAAAGTGGGTACGTGTAAGACTGTCCCTTGTCCCGCTCCCAGATGATGCCAGGGTGGTATGGGATAACAGATGCATCAGGGCCTGAGAGAAGTTACGTCCACACTGGGGAAGAGCTCTCGTATTGGTTTGGGAGACATCTACCTCTGAGATAGATAGAATTAATTCCCTATAGAGTTTCTGGAAGAGCAAAGACATTTTTGACTTAAAGTGGTTTTGAGCTGGGTCTTGCCCAAAAAAAAGAGAGACTGAGGGACATGATTCTCATGACAACAAATGGCACCATTTATGCCGCAGAATTTAAATAGAGTCTTCAGGTTTCCAAATCACAGAGCATGTCAAGATAAAATTGATTAGCTGTATAAGGGTTGGCCAAATCTCCCTTTCAAAAGAATCCTTTTTTAAAACATAAGTTGTTATAACAACAAAATTAGAGAAAGAACAGAACCGTTCAATTAAACGCTATTTGGATCAGAAACGACAGTCGGAGGGAAATGTGTGGCAGTCCCCCATGGGTTCTTGGTTTACCCATTGTCTCCGAACTCTGCTGCCCCATGCATATGGTTCACAGTATTATCCAAACCCCATCACACATGTGAAGAAAGGGACAGCCACAATCCCAATTCCAGTTCTGTACCTTATTTTTAAGGTGTCAGACCCTTTTCAACATTCTTTTCCTGCTGTAAGAGAAGAATGAAGCCAGGAGGGGAGAATTGCAAATAACCGCTCTCAAGCATAGCTCTAACCCCCCACCGGAATATGGCTTTAGGATTAGGGAACCGAGCACAGCACAAATCCCATCTTGAGGCTCCCCCGGGGCGTAAGCTGCATCCCCGGGAAAATGCAAGCATTATCAGCCACCTCCCTTGCAGCCCAGTAGAATGATGAATGCAGAGCGAGCCAGAAATCCTGATTTCAAGTTCTTGAAAAACTAGGCACAGTCACACTGCAGGCCAATCAATGGCTCTTGCTCCTGCAAGTCCCAAAACTTTCCGGCAAGCAGGGTAAGACAAGGGTTTAGAGCAACCCAGCAGCACAGCATTCTTCCAGTTAGGCCTCCCTGCTGACACTATGTGGGTTCTTAAAACATTCTCCCGCCCCCCCCCCACCACCACTCACACCTTTTTTTTTTCCAATTCTTAAAAGCTTACAGTGAGCTAAATCAGTTGCAATCCCACATCAGTTCAGATGATGGAGTCATACAAGCCGCAGAAGATATGCAATGGGAATGGTCACCAGCCCTTCCCCACACAACCCAAAGTCACACTTGCAGCGTTATTACAGTATTGGATTTGGAATTCAAGTTCCACTCTAGACAATGGCACTTTGTTACATTGTTGACCAGCATTACCTTGCTCCGTGGCCGCATATCTCACACAGCGCTTACCCTAGGACAGGTGCTAACTCTTCAAGGTCAACGGAACCAGAGGGCCTCCCAGAGAGACGACATATACAAAAGTGAACCTGTCCCCCGGCCTTCCACCGTCCCTGGCTGGCCTAGGCCAGTTGTCTTTTCTGAGACTCAGGACCTACAGGGCTGGGTGTGTGGCTGAGCCTGGTACCTGTTGACCAGCCGCTCTGGCTCCGGTTCACATCCTCTGTTGCTGTCACTGACACAGGCCTTCTGGCTCATCCTGGTGGCCCAGCCTCATTAGGCAGGGATTTGGTGCCTGTTAGTTAATTGAGGCCTATTCCCGCCACCTGCCACTCGCAGGCCTCATCTGCACACTAACAGCTCCTAATTGTCATCATACGGCGGGGTCCCCACAACAACTTGAGAACAGACCCCGAGCAGCACGCTCAGGCTCCGCGCTGGGCCGGGGCACTGTGACAATTTATCAGGAGGCCAGGTGTTTGGAGAGGAAAGGCACCCGGCACCAACAACGGCGTGAAGGCTTGCTGTTGAGAACACTCGCCGGTAGAATTCACGGAGAGACGGTCTTCTCAGGGAGACTGTGCCTGGGGGGAATGAAAGACTTCCCTGAGAACAAAGGGCGCAGGGACAAACGCAGCTGAGAATGATCGGAGTGGACCCCTGGAGGGGTGTCACTCAGTGCGGCTTCTCAGTGCACACTGGAGGCCAGCGCGTTTGTGTGACTTCTGTTCAGAAGTCACCCGCAAACGGGTACAGTGTTGGAGCATGATCAAATGCCCATTTTCAAAAGAGTTTGAGTCGAAAAAGGTACAGAAGTGAGACCCGAAAGCCCAGGCTCTGAGGAATGGAGTGAACCAGGGAGGAGACACAGAATGACACAGAATGACACAGAATGGGAAAGTCAAACACAGAGAGATGTGTAAATGAAAAGAGTAGGAGAGAAACATGTCACAGAGCTAAGGAGCTGGAAGGGTCTTCAATGTAGGCATGGAATGCACACCTCGTGAGAAATGGAAACTGATTCTAAGACATAGGATGCGAGGACTATCTATCTATAAAGAGAGGAAGTTTCTATCATTATAGGAAATTACAGGATTTAGGGGCCCAGTAATCCACATCTGTTAGGAATCACGCTGGACTTAAATCAGACTATGGTGAGCAATATGATTAGGTTTGCTATTGGTTTTGTTTGTTTGTTTGTTTGTTTGTTTGTTTGTTTTTAACTATAAACACAACCCCACCACACTTCCCTGGGATTCTAAGGCCCCGGCTCTTGGATGCTCCATCATTATCTTTCAGGTCTCTCCACCCAGTACTGGAAAGTACTTTTTCTTAGAGATTTCTGAGTCATGTCTGATTTATTAGTCCCTCTTGCTGAAAAAGGGACATGAAGGAAATTAGAAAAACCAGAAGGAACCCCACAGGACATACACCACAGAAAAGAGCACAGAAGGCTAAACACAGAAGGGAAGACTAGTAAGGCGCGTGGCTTCCCCCACCGCAGGCCCAGACAATCGGTAAAACATACTTCTGAGCCAGACGGCAGCATCTTTATCTCCTCCCTCGCTACCTCCAGGCTTTCAGAAACAAAGGGACAGTAATAACCTGACCTGGGAGGGTAATTCTTTTAATAAACCATGTTCTGGAAATAATTCCCTTCCTGAAAGAGAGAGAGAGAACCCCCAAATGGGAAAAAGGCAGGGTGTTGTGAAGTGCTTCCAGTAGAGGTTTTAGAATTATGAGCCCCTGAAGGTACCTCCGTCAGAAAAGGATCCATTTCCCCAAACTTCCCCACCCGTCGGGGGCAATGGCAGGCATTGTAATCAGACCCCTCAGAGAGCTGAGCAAGCAAAGTTATATTCTGCCAGCACACAGCACCTCTTACTTAAGTGGGCCTTTTCTTTCGGTTTCCTCTGTGAACATGTCAAGTGATTTTTAAGAAACTTGGTAGCACTGGCCATCTTCCAACATTGTGATACAGAACACGTTAGCCTCCCGAAAGCGCCTATTTGCACGTCACAAGCAAAGCCTTCAATCATCCCCGGGCACCATTGCTCCCCACCGCACCTGTCCTAAGCTTCACCCGCCCACCAGGCCAACCCCAAAGAGGCGTCTCTTCCCGTTTCTGAGCTGGCTGCTGGCTTTCTGGCTCCCCCACCAGCGTCCCTCTCTGGATGTCACTCACGGCTTTGCCCTGCCGCTTCCTCCAGCCTGTGAACCCGAGGGGCCTCCTATGCTGCTTCCCAGAGCTGACAGATTTCAGAGGAAAAAAACAAAAAAAAAACAAAACAGCCGGGAAAGAAAGAATGGCAGTTTGACACTGCACTGTCACAGTTAAAACGGGCCCTGCGCGTGACCCAGGCTTGGACACCGACGACTCGTGCCCAATCACAGCTGAGGCTGCATCTGCCATGGTTCAGGGACCCGCCGCTCCATGCTGGGGGACCAGATGCCTCTGTTTATGCAACCCCTCCTCCCGGCCTTCTGCCGGCCGGCAGCAAGACAGAGCCCCGAGCCGTCCCCGGCTTCATCTGTCTCGGCGATCTTGTCTGTCCATACATCCTTTCCTCCGCCCCCTTCCATCTCCACACCCTCCCCCACAGGACCAGAAGCGCGAGGTCTCTTTTTAAGGTTTGACCCGATAGAACAAAGCGGCACACAGATCTAACCAGGAGGACTTTGATTCCTGCCACACACAAGACAATGCAGCAGCAAAGATCAGGCCCGGGGACGACCAGGGCCCCCCTCTGTGTCACCAGCCACTTCCTGCTTTAAATGTCACGGTGGTGGTTCAGGAGTAGCACACGGGAGAACCAGCTCTAAGTGCAGGCGCTTAGCCTGTTTAGTAACACGGGCCACTTGTGCTGGAAGTTGGAGGCTGGGAGGAAGAGGGACAGATTTGAAGCCAGAAGTCGGCTGCCATTTCTTACAAGTCCTCAGTGGGTTTGTTTTGTATTTTAAGTAAGTCGTTCTGGGCACATTTGACACCTCCTGTCCCCTTCACTCACCCTGCTGCACGTGACTCCCACAGAAGGGATGTCTGAACCTCTCTCCAGCACGGAGTGAGTGGAGCACACAGACTTCCCCGTCCCCCGGCGCAGAGCAAGCCACGTGTCCAGCGGCCGCCTCATACGCTGCCCACCCCGATGCCTCGGTGGCTCAGGCTGGAGCCTCCGTGTCACAGAAGCACGAGCAGAGGAGGCCCAGCCTCCAAGATGCCACACCTCCAGCCCGAGAGGACACCGGGTGGGTTTTCACTGACAAGCGCTCTCTGGTTTCCAAATGTGATGGCTGTCCCTGTCCTCCCTCGCCTGGTTGTCCTTGCTGAGGACATATCCTCATCACTGGTCCTGAAACTCTTCCTCTTGGTCACTGTATTACTCCTAGAATTCCTCAGGATGCCCTTCCTCTTCTCCCCTCCACTCCCCACCCCCTATACTGGACACTTCTCTTTCCAACATTGAACTTGAGAATGAGTTTTTGCCTAGAAATGACCTGCAGTGGTAGATTCCACGGGCACAAGAGTCCAATCACGTCACAGATTACACTAACTTTTTCGGGGCTGGCCCTTAACTCTAACAAATACGTAATGATTCAACTAAATGTTTATTGAGATACAACCAGGTTTCAGGTACTAGACTAGGTGTCAGGGATACACAGGTAAGTGAACCAGGGTCCCGGCCCTCAAGAAGTTTACAGGAAAACTGCCACCAATTCATCAAAATATGATGTGATAAGTGGTACCTGTTGAAAGTACTATGGGGATGCTGACAAAGGAGCAAATAAGTCCTTCCTGGAGTCACTAGGGGAAGGTTTCATTGAGGGTGTGGCATTTGAGCTGAATCCAAAAGAGTATAAAGGAAAATAGGAGGTGGAAGGATGGAAGGGGACATTTGGAAAGAGAGGGAAGAAGTCATTCTTTCCACAGCCAAGCAGGTCCTACAAGCAAACATGGTACTAGAGGCTGGAGACCCAAAGGGACTAAGACTCTGGCCCTGCCCCCAGTGAGCTTTCTGACATATGTACAAAATGAGTCTAATGGTACTTTTATTGAGAAATATTCTGAGAATCCCACATGGCACTTCATTTATAACTGAGCAGTTAGTTACCTAAATATGAACATCAGTTACAGAAATATTCTTAGCCATGTGTATTTAGTTCTTAAAGATTTCCTGGGTCCAGCACACACACCACAGAAAACACACAACAGATCCAAACTGTATCAATAATCCAAAAGATCAAATAATATGCGTATTTATCATGCATGGAGTACATGCAAAGTGCTCTTCATGAATTAAAGAGGTATATGTGTTGGTATATTTTAGTTTATACAAACTATAAGCACCTTATATGGTATTGTATTCCAAACAAGACTCTGTCAAAAATAATAGCAATTTTAAATACTCAATGTAGGTATTATTTTTAAGTCCTAAGTCTCCTTTCAAACCTGAGGAATTTCTTAATGACCACCAGAATCTTCAATGGGCTACTCAAAGATGCCTTATACACCGGTGTTGACCTGGGACCACTTGGGACCAGAAAACAAATCTGCTTCTTCAAAGCAAGGTGGCAACAAGGAAGCATCTTTTCACCTGAGAAGGATTAAGCCAAAAAGCAAAATTTAACAGTACGTAAAGGCAAGATCATTTATATTACATACGGCATGGCCCAAAAGTAGGTATTCAGTTGAATCAATTAAATTCATCACAACAGACCAAAATGTGTGTCGTCCTGGGTGTCACGTGTACTGGATGGGTTCAGGGACTGTTGCAACGTTGATGGAAGACATTTAGAGCTCTTACAAGATTAAACAGTGTTAAACAAATGTAAATGTAGGAAACAATGTAATAAAATACAAATAATTAACTATGCTATATACCTACTTTGGGGTCACCTTGTACAAATTACCAGACACCACTGATGGTCACGAGGGTCTACTTTGAGTTAATATAAACATTCATGCATGTATCTGGTACAAATCTTAAGAATCTAAGGATTTTACATGTCCTGATAGGTAGTTATTTAAGAAAATCGATCCACTGGGCGCATAGTACATGGAAGCATTGAACTGAAGCACCAGAAGACACCACTCAATGCCCAGCACCTGGCTCAATGAATGTTTGTTGAATGAATGAATGCAATGCAATTCTAGCTGCTCTAACGACTTCGAAGGTAAATGAGGCACATCTAGTGTTTTGCATGCAAAACATGTGGAATAAATAGTGGTTGAATAAACTTGAGCTGCTTAATCCACAATAAAGATTTTATATCAGAAAGGCCTATTCTTCTTATATGGATACAGTGTGAGAAAGAAAAAGGGGTTGGGGGGAAGGAAGAAGGGGGTGGAGGACAGGAACTATCTTAAAGACCCTATTGACTCCAACTCTCTGTAGATTTTCAATGAACTCATTTAAAATGTCACTTTGCAAATTTAATTTTAACCTAAAGGTTTTTAGCAAAAAATAATCAACACATTTTGGCAAGTTGTCATTCATATTGTTCAAAAGGGTATGCTCCAGGTGCAATGTTGCAGGTTTAGGGGTCCCACCACTCAAAATAACCTAACACACCCTTTCCCTTTTGAAAATAGTTCAGCATCTGAGTCATAGCACATGCTTAACTCATAGGGACTCCAAAATCAAGTGTAAACATTGACTAATTAAGCCCCATGACAACATAGGGAAGCCCTGAAAAGCTTTGAGCAGCACCAACTCTGGACATCACAGATTTATTTTTAAGATTCTTGTTCTTTTTAGACTTTCTCTATCCCACCCCCACCCCCACCGCCCGCAAATAAAACAAACAACCCAGAAATGTGTCATGTCAGATTTCTTCCTCCTCCTCCTCCTCCTCTTCTTCTTCTCTCTCTCCTCTCTCTCTCTCTCTCCCTCTCCCTCCCTTCCTCCCTCCCTCTCTCTTTCATCCAAAGCAGAGATGTTGAATTTGAGTGTTGATTACCAGACTCCTTGCTTGTAATTCAGCACCAAAGACACCTCCTGTGCTTTCTGGGGACTACTAGGGACAGGTTGTTCTTTATAAGTGAGACCTTTGGTCTAAAGACCACCAAAAACAAACCAACAATACACACACACACAAACACACACACAGACAGCCCACCAAGTAAAGTATCTCAGCCCAAACATAATTTCCATCTGCTCTCACTGCAGTGACTTTCAGGCAAGAAAAAAGTATATGTTTCTTCCATAGTAAGCAAACATCTGATAAAATGTTTTCATGTCAAGATACATGGAACCTCAGAGGGTGCTTGGTACCACATACTCTTCATCTCACAGATGAGACCAAGCTCCATCAGCAAGTGGGACCGTCCTTGAATCCACAGACTAAGGACCAGTTTCTACTGACCACTCCTTCTTCTAAACTTTGTTCAAATATTAGAAAATCAACTTTATGCTAAATTCTTTAAAACTCTCTCCTAAGAAATTTTCCCCTGTCGATAAAATTTTTAATAAGTAGGCTTTTGAAAGAACATCTCTTTGGGGATTTACTATGAATTAACAACTTACAGAATTTTTTGATCCCCTTCAACCAACCCCCACCTCAGCCTTAACAAGACCGCCAATTTTCACTTTTCTGAGCCACCTGTGGCGTTATTCTTCTTTACGCCAGAGGCCCTCCAAATGTCATTAACTGCACATTGATCAGAGCCCACAAGAGTCAGTGATGTATGAAAGAGAAAGAAGAATATACCCATTTCTATCTAGAAGAGAACTCGTCTTTAAAGAAAGATTTAGGGGGAAGCTGGGATGGCCCAGTGGGTTAAGCTCTCGCCTTGTAACCTCGGGGTCTGAGGATCAAATCCCATCCCTGGCCCGTGTGGACCCATATACTGAACTGGGGTGTGCTTCCCATGCAGGAGGCCCCCAGTTCAGTTCTCGCACCCCTGGTTTGGCCCCTGGTTCAAGTGGGCATGCTTCCCATGTGGGAGGCTCCCAGTTCAGTCCTTGCCCCACCCCCACCCCCTAGTTTGGCCCCTGGCTTGAGGGGGCATGCCTCACATGCAGGTGGCCCCCAACCCAGTTCCCACCCTGAGCGGTCCCCACCCACCATGCCAAAAACTGATGACATACAACTATGGAGACTGCTCTGGGTCCTCCCATTTCTCTCTGTCTCTCTCTGTCTCTGTCTCTCTCTGTCTCTGTCAAAAACAATATATATATATATATATATATATATATATATATTAAACAAAGATTTGAATGAGCCTCTTGTCTCTGAAAGGTAAGGCCAAGGGCAGAACTGGGAATAGGAAGGGTGAGACAAAGAGAATCCAATAATAATTTTAAAAGTAGGTGCTTTCAGCTTTCTCTGACTGAAACAATGGGAGTTTGCTGAGAGGAATAACCTGAGAATAGTGGAGGGTAGACAAGGGCCCAAGGGGAAGACAGTCATCCCAGGAACCCAGAATAATGGCCAGGACAGGGTGCCTCATGACGGGCATAGTCGACTATGTTCCCCCAAAGTGGCCACAATATTTCACTTTCTACTCATTCTTTCAGAATCTTGTGACCCTCCATCAAGAAGAGGAGGAGTCTCTGTCCACTGCCCTTGAACTTGGGCAGGACTTTGTGACTGCCTCCACAAAGAGAATGTGGTGGACGTGAGCCTGCACGATTTCTGAGGTGCTCAAAGGTAACACAGCTTCTGCCTGACTCACCCTCTCAGAAAGCTCGCCTTTCACACTCAGCTGCCATGTTGTAAGGAAGCCCGGGCCACACCGCGGGATCCCCAGCTGACCACCCAGCCAATGATCAGCACCAACTCCAAACATGTGAGTGAACAAGCTTTCGGATGATGCCAGCCCACAGCATGCAAGCTACCCTAACTGACGCTGGGTGGGCATCGATGAAGAACCTCAACAAGAGTGATGATGAGGGGAAAAGCCAGGAGCCAGGGTGGGGGAAGAGGTGACAGGCAGAAAGGCCAGGAATCCTCAGAAACAAGGTGAAGAGCATGGAATTTCCTTTGAAAGCAAGTTTTTAAAGTAGTTGTTTGGGATATATTAGACAACCACCATCTAGTAGCAAGAATGAGTCTGATTTGGGGGAATTAATACAAGCAGGTAAAGTTTGAAGGGGAAAAAAAGAAATTTACACCTTAAAATTAGGTTTGGTTCCCAGTGAAAGGGCTAGAAATCAAAATGGCTTATAGAAGATATAAGTTGTTTTCAGTCATGAGAGACTGGATTCAGCACCCAACTTGGGCTCCTCCCAGTGTTCTTACTCTACCATTGTTAGGGTGCGGTCCATGTCTTCATAATCAGAGAAAAGGAGTAGATGGCCTACGCCATTTACCTCTTTTCAGGAAGGCCCTTCGAAGCTCTCACATTACTCTTCTGTTATTTCCTGACCAATGGGCCAGAAAGTAGTCACATGACCACATCATTAGCAAGAGAGGCTGGAAACTATCATTTTAATTCCAGCAGTCACATGCCCACTGGGAATCAAGAGTCCTAAGAGGGGTGCAAGCTTTTGTCATGGCAACTAGCAGTTTCTGTCAAGGTGGTCGGGAAGGTGTCTGTTACAGCTCAAAGTGGCCATTAAAATGTCTGGGCAGACTTACAGCTCAGCCCAGATCACAGCTTCTCACTCACCACAGCCAAGCAGAAGTCGTTGCGTCTCACTTGTTTCCCACACTCTGGAATTGGGGGTTATGGGACAGGTGCCCACCCAATCACACAGCCCATCTACCTGGAACCGCTGTTCTCAGGCGTGGCTTTACAAAACCCAAAGCATCTCCCAATCTCCTACACGTCATAGTCATAAAATCAATGAAATGTCTTCAAGACAAAATGAAAGCAGTGTTGCCTAAATTGAAACGCATGCCTTATATAAATATCTATGTTACAATAGCTCTTTTAGAAGAAGGGGGAATTGTCACCAAACTAAATAATCAATGAGTAAGGGTCATAGTTCCACAGTGGTAATGACCTCAGCTCCAGGGGAAAGCAAAATCTGTTTTGGTCACTCACCTGAATACCATAAGCCTGATCAAATTGGTCTTTCTGCTCAAAATTTCTGGTGGCTCAGTTGTGTCACCAGCCTTATTTGGGTAGTATTGAAGCAAATTTAATGAAACCAGAGGCAATCTTAGAAAAGCCACACCAATATATTTTCATCGAAGTCAGAAAATTTTTTATTTGCTTCTATTTCCATCAAAGTCACATTGACCCACCTAGAATTAGTGGAATCCATCAAGACAGTGTTACTGTTGCCAGAGAGGGTATTGCTAATGTGGCTGTGATTTCTTGGCCTCGTCCACCAGGTTAACAAGAAACTAAGTTTAAGAAGCACAAAGTTTAAAGTGGTTGATAAGATAACATCAAAAGAGTCATAAAATAGACCATCAAGTGATGGCTCAAAGGCACCCAGTGTAAAATCAGATGAATGGTAATCCAGAAAAACTTGTTGATAATATCTCACACTTAGGAACACTGAGAAAAGTCTCAAAGTTTTACGGACTTCAGAATAAAACTAATCATTTTGGAAGCCAGGCATTTTTGTGTGAACCCTGTTCTAACCCACCATGGGCAGTTCAGTGACAACTTAGAAGACATAACCCCCAAACAGATTAACTGTAATAGACTGGAAAAATGGGTTCAGATTTTTTCATTTAATTAATCTGAGTTATTAAAATGAAAGCACAGGCTAGGATACTCTCAAACAATTAAAATGATTCATGCTTCACCCACGTAAGCTTCCCTCCAGCGAGTTCAAGATTGAAATGAAGCTTCATTCTCATCATTACTTGCAGCCCATAGGACGCATATGTAGCCACTCCAGCTCGCTGAGACAGAATTGGAAGGAACTGCTGTGAGTTTTACAGAAGTCATTGCTGTGTGACAAAGTTCACGGCTCCCCACACCACCTGCCTTCCATTCCCACCAGAAGCCATCATTCCTGATTAAAGCAAACACTGTCAGTGCAACTGCAGCCTGGCCCGTTCCAATCCCCCGTGAAAACGCTGCCAAAACAGATTTCTGATTGGGTCACGTTAGGTCACAGTGTCCATGGGTGGACAAAATGGAGTAAAATTTGTATGGGCCACTTGAGACCTAGTGGATCGGTACAGGTTAAGCTGTTCCAAAGAGCGCAGTTGGCTTCAAGTTCTTTCACAAACTCCTCGGCATATGGAAACGTCCCCCAGACTTCTCTTGCCCCCTCTGCAGCCTGTGGTCCCCACCCCCATCATTCCTCTGTCAGGCCAGACAGCTAAACCTATTCTCGTCCAGCCTTGTGCCTCAGATGGAACAAAGGAAATTTGAAGGTGGGTCTCTTTCCTTTGTTAAAACCCCTAGGGGCTCTTCCAGGAAGAGTGGGTGGGTGTTGGGGGCAGAGGAGCAACAGGGTAGTGGTTTTCCAGAAACTGTACCCTTTATCAAATGCCCAGTTGGCCTCCAACAAGCGTGAATTGATTTTGAGGAACGAAACATACAAGAAACCTGATCATTTCGTCCCCCTGGGGAGGGTCAGCTAGGGACCTAGCCCTCCTGCCAGCACATCAGACAATCGAGGGCCCTGAACACCCTACAAAGAGTTTTAGACCTGATGCCATCAGTGCTGGGAGCCACCACATTTTTCAAGTGAGGGAGCCAAGTGCTCTCAGTTTTGTTTGAGTTTTGGAGCGTCATCAGCTCCCAGACAAAATAGCCCCTGAAACTGCCAACGGCCACACCCACAGGGGTCCCTGATGGAGCCGTTAGTGTGAAAAACAGAAATTCTTCTTTTTTTTTTTTCATTGTAGTAAAAAAACACACAACCTTAAACTGATATCTTAACCACTTTTAAGTGTACAGTTTAGAAGTGTTACATATATTTACATGGAAACCAGAAATTCTCTAGTTAATCTCAGTGCTGTTATGATGTTGGACCCTGGGGCTTTCCTCTGAACCTCAGTTTCCTCATCAATAAAATGGGAAGAAATGTCTTTTAGGTACCCATTCATGCATCCACAAGCAAATTATTTCTTAAATAGTATCTGAAGAACCATGATAAGAATAACTATTTATGGCAGATTTTCAGAAGAAAAAAGAATTTCCAGCTCCTCGTTGTGAAAAGGAAAGACTTCTACTCCTTGACAACAGTCCAAGGAAAGACAGCTTCCCCATTACTACAAACTAATCAGCAGAGGAACTTCCTATTTCTCAAATAGTGTGGGGCAATAGAGAGATAAAAAAATATATAGTAAATGTATAAATTAAAACACTTTATTACAGTAAAAGACACATTGCCATTAGCTCTCCTCAAAGTATTCCTCCTCACTTTAAACACACATATCCCATCGTTCTCAGCACTTTCTGAAGCAGTTCTGAAGTCCTCTTTCGTGAGTGTCTTTAGTTGCACTGTCGTGACTGCCTCCATGTCTGAACTGATTCAAAACGTTTACCTTTCATGGTCATTTTGACTCTGGGGAAGAGCCGTAAGTCGCACAGTGCCAGATTCGGTGAGTGAGGTGGATGAGGACATGCCGTAATGGTCTTATTTGACAGAGATGGCCATACCAGAAGTGATGTGTGACACAGAGCATTGTCAGGATGGAAGACGAAACCATTTGCCCATTTCTCAGACATGCACCCAGAATTAAATGTTATATATCATATTTACTATTTTATATGTAAATATATTAATACACCTGTACTATCTCCCATCCCACATGATCTTCTATAACCCATGACTTTGCTAATCCTTCCGTTTGAGAGGTGGGGGATCCATGCCCACTGTCCTTGAATTTGACAGGCGTTAGCTCACCTGTGACCAATAGCAAGTGACAGAAGTGGGGACAGGTGACTTCCAGAGCTGAGTCATAAAGTTATGCAGCTTTCGCCCTATTCACTGGAACACTTGCTCAGGGCCGCGAGCCACCACACTGTGATAAAGCCCGTGGAGTAACTGATGGTGAGGAAGCCCACACCACCTCACACAGAAAGCCCTCCTCGGGAGGCTCGTGCGATTACCCAAAGGGACAGGCAGAGCTGAGCGGCTAGCCCCTAGCCACTCGGACTCCTGACGTTCCAGCTCCAACCACCACCTGACTACAACTGCGTGAGTGACCGACCACGAGACAAACCCACTCAGCTGAACATTCCCTGAACTCATTACCCACAGAAACTGAGAGAAAATAAAACGAATTGTTGCCATTTAAAGCATTAGGTGTGCGGAGATTTGCTGCCCAGCCATGGTAGCCATAATAAGGGCAAGATAACAGGTTGTCACAAGGCTTTGGTAACTGCAGCTCAGGGGACACTGGCTGGCTGTCTTCCCCACTAAGCCACCAGCACACTGGCACCCCCCACCCAGCCCGGCACTCCTCCTTCCTTCTGGAACTGACTCACCTGCTGCTCAAGGATCAGCAATTTGTGCCATTTGCCCCAGCTGACCTCCACCCCAAAGCTCACAGGGCTAGACCACGAGTCTCAGAGTATATGCAAACCACCTGCAGCAGCTGGGCCCTTCTCTGCCTCTCTACCCAGGCCCTGGTCCGGCAGGTTTGGGTGGGAGCTGGTACTTCTGATTGCAGGTGGACACATTCATGTTAAGAGGATGGGACAGCGGGTTAAGCGCTCACTTTGCAGCCCTGGGGATGGAGGATCGAAACCCGGCCCCAGCCCGTGTGGACCCATATGCTGAACTGGGGTGTGCTTCCCATGTGGGAGGCCCCCAGTTCGGTTCTCGCCCACAAGTTCGGCCCCTGGCTCGAGGTGGCGTGTCTCCCATGCGGGAGGTCCCCACCCACCTGTGTGGAGCAAAACCATGTCAAAAACTGATGAAGTTCAGGGAAGTCGGGATGGCTCAGTGGGTTGAGCGCTCACTTTGCAGTGCCGGGGACCGAGGATCGAATCCCGGCCCCGGCCCGTGCAGACCCATATGCTGAACTGGGGACCTCCCCCAGTTCAGTTCTCTCTGTCTCTGTATTTCTCTGTATCTCTCTCTCTCTCTCTGTCAAAAACAATAAAAATAAATCTTAAAAAAACAAACAAACTATTAATTCATAAAAAAAAAACAAAAAAACTGATGAAGTTCAACTATGGAGACTGCTCTGGGCCCTCCCCCTTCTCTCTGTTTCTCTCTGTCTCTGTCAAAAACAATAAAATAAACCTTAAAAAAAAAAAAAGGATGGGAAAGCAACACCAGGATGTACCACTTTTGCTTGACTCCAAGCCCCGGGGCCTGCTCCCTGGAGCTGTATGGAGGTCAGCCGTTCCCACCCCTTCCCAACGGGGACCTTTTTCTGGATTAATTCTGCAGCCACAAGCATAAGTTCCCCAAGCAAAGGTTTTCTCTAAAAAAACTTTTGCTGGATGGAGACCATCGTCTGGTGCTACGCTGGCCAAGGCAGGGAGACCCAGCTGAGAGCACCCAATGGCTCCCCAGGACCTCTGGGAGATCTTTGGATGAAGCTGGGAAAACGGGGTCACCAATTGCTCTGCCCGCCTGCTCCCTATGGGCCCTGCCCTTCCTGCACCTCACATGCAGAGCGCGTCCCCACGGGTCACTGTGCAGTGGGACACTCAGTCCCCCCAGCAGAATGGTGTTCACCCTCTTGTCACTGTTTGACCTGCACGTGCTGACCCCATCTGCTCACCTCTGGGCCATGTTCACCCCAAAACCAGAAGCTCACGTTCCCAGAGGCTTCCCTTCTCAGGCATTTAGTATTATCTCCCACTGTGGCTGAGCTCTCTGACATTGTATGTTTGAGGCTGAGCTCTCTGATGGTGTATGTTTGAGGCTGAGCTCTCTGACATTGTATGTTTGAGGCTGAGATCGCTGACATTGTATGTTTGAGATCTGAAAGTGTCCAGTTGTTCCATGTAAATGTTTAAAATACCTCGTGCTGTACGCAACCCTTTTGGGCATTCCTGCTTTTCTTCCCCACCCCACCCCCAAATATGCTGGGAGCTTCAGAAAATAAAAGCAGCCCAGGCCTTGCCGAACCCTGGATTCTCAGATGCTTCATTCATAATTGCGTATCTACTTCCCTTCTACAGATTCTCCCCTTCCCTTCCGATGTGTCGATCCTGACTCCATCATCAGATGTGAGCATGCTGAAGCTGCGGCCCTGAATGCCTTTGTGCTGTACTCCACCCCCCGCCCCTCCAAAGCATTTACCTCCCAGTGTCCACGGAACGGGTGATGTACGGAGCACACACACCACAGGGTGCTCTGAATGCTCCACTAGCTGGGTGGCCTCTCCGAGCTGCAGAGTCCACACACGTAAAATCAGGGTGACAATACTCCTGGTGGGGGCAGGGGGGAGGTTGTGGGGAGTAGGAAGTCACTGTAAGTAGGAGAAAGGCTCTAGACCCACCATCTAGGGTAGAACCCATGTCACTGGCACTTAAGACGTCCCTGGGTCCCCAGCCCTTGCCTGTGCATTTGGATGAAGATGGCCGTGCCTGGAAAAGCTTCACACCTTCTGAGCCCCTCTGGGAAGAGACCTCGGGACACTTTTCTCACCTGCAAGATGCCTGCAGCCTCCAGCGGCAATCTGGTTGGCACCTCCTCCCTCTCCGTTTCCCAACCCCTCTACCCTCGCCCCTGCTTCGAGGAGGCCCCCAAATAAACTGCAGCCAAGCCCTCATTTCAGGCTCTGCATTGGGGGAGCCCAGCTAAGACACCAGAATCACCCCAAACCAGTTGTCCTCATGGGGGCTGTGCCTGCTCCAACAAAGGACAGAAGTGGCCTCAGGATCTGTGGGCAGGGTCCTGCGGTCCCTGGTGGGAGCCACCCCTCCCTTGTCCCCGCCTTCCCCACCCCACCTGCCCTGCCCATCCTGCCGCAGCGTAGAGAGCAGGATTTATCTAGATTGGTGACAGCCGATCTGGGGACCCAGCACAAGGCACTGAGGGAAGCGTCTCCAGAGAGAGCGGGGAGTGGGGGGACTTCTGCCTGGTCTGGGAGTCTGGGGTGGCGGGTGCTGGAGCAGCACAGGGCTGCGAACAGATGGGGCTTGCAGGGCACCAGTGCTAATTAGCCAGCTTGGCAGCCCAGCGCCTGGGCCCACACTTATTGGCCATGCCCCCCAGGGCAGAGGACATGTAGCTGCACACAGGCGGGAGCCCACCAAGTTCTGATTCAGCCCCGGGACCCCGGCCCAGAGAGAAGAAGGAGGGAGGGACACAGGAGGTTCCAGAACAAGTCATCTCCCTTCCCCAGGCCAGGGAGCAGCAGCGTCTGCCACATCTATCTGGTCCCCTCGTTCAGCAGGTGCCAGGGGACCAAGAAGAGGAATAGAGGAGAAAGCAGGCCGGGGAAAGAGTGAGGGGCTCCTGCCCAAGCCGGCTGCTGCCACCACCCACCCATGCCAGAGCAACTGCACCCAGGAGAGAGAAGTCAAACTCAGAACTCTCAGAGATAGATGACTGATGATGGTGATGATGATGATGGGTGGGTGCATGGATGGATGGATGGATGGATGGATGGATGGATGGATGGATGGATGGATGGATGGATAAATAGATTAGATAGACAGACAGACAGACAGATAAAGATAGATAGATGATAGGTAGACGTGTGTGTGTGTGTGTGTGTGTGTGTGTGTGTGTGTGTGTGTGTCACAGGTATTTGATGAATTTTCAGTCACTTCCTCTCCAAACCCAAGCTGCTGCTGGTGTCTCCCACCACTTGGGGAGGCCCTCATGTGGACGGGCCTGCTGGTATCCACCCTGCCTCCTCCCAGCCTCCCCCTCCCTCCCCCCTCCTACCCCCTTCTTTCTTCTTGCTCTTGCTTTTCCCTCATTTCCAGGAACAGAATTCATCTTAACGGTTTCTGCTACCAAACCAGAGGCAATGTGTATATTGTACGGGAAGGAAGTTGAAAGAAACAGTTTAAGTCTTTTCATTGGAGTTGCATGCATCCAGAAAGACACCTTTCTTGGTTTTTTTTGTTTGTTTGTGATAAACTTGTAAATACCTAAAATGAGCTGTATATTATATGACCCAAATTAATGAATAATCAACACTTAAAATTTCATCAGGATCAAGGTACCTTTTTAGTGTATGCACTGCTAAAGAGAGCACCAAGATGAATTTTTTAAATTGTGAGCAAGAGAAAGAAATATCTCCCTGACGCACAGCAACCCACACACACCACTGCCCGAGAGACTTGAGCTGTGTCTATATCAAGGAGGATTTGCCTGGTATCCTCCCAATTCCGGGGTGTTCTGTCTCTTAGTCCCCAGAGCATACAAGTAGGACATTCTGGGCTTGTATCAGGAATTGACAAATATTTGTTGAATAAATAAATCCTCTTTTGGGGATGCCAGGATGGCTCAGCAGGTTGAAGGCTCATCTTGCAGCCCCAGGGTCTGAGGATCATATCCCGGCCCCGACTGGTGCAGACTCATATGCGAAACCAGGGTATGGCCCCAGTTCAGTTCTCACCAGGGTGAGCTTCCCAATTGGGAGGCCCCTGGTTCAGCTCCCATCCTGGGCGTCCTTCCCATGTGGGAGACCCCGGCCCAGTTCCTGCCCTGTGCAGCCCCTGCCCACCTGTGGAATAAAACTATGTCGAAAACTAATAATGTACAACTATGGAGACTGCTCTGAGCCCTCCCCCTTCTCTCTGTCTCTGTCTCTGTATTTCTCTCTCTCTCTCTCTCTCTCTCTCTCTCTCT